>JBBPDB010111848.1:0-18128 GCA_037974465.1 Brachypetersius altus
GACGATCATCTTCCTTTAATCGTGGCAGCCAAAATCGTGATCGTGATTAAAATTCGATTAATTGTGCAGCTCTACTGAATAGCCTTGTAATAAAACATGCCATTGGTCGCTGTTCTCCAAATCCAACAATGTCTACTGTGTTCTAAGAAATGCATTACATTGTTACATGTTGTAATGTAATTTGTCATGACAATTACACATATCATACATTAATATAATCTATTACCTTTTAAAACATCAATGAAGTATTAAACCAATATTACAGCTTTATAAAAATGTTTTTTTTTTTTGCATGGAATTTTTCCAGTACACACACACAATGGATCTACAGTAAAGTAACGTAAAAACCACACACACGCTCAGACACACACTCGCACGCATCTTTCATTTCCACCATCCTCTGAAAGTGATTTGTTTTCTAAAATGTCCTGTAAACACCTCTCTGACTGTAAGGGGGTGGTGAACGGTCACATTGTCTTAAACAGTTGCATATATTTGCATCTTTCACCTAAACGAGATTAGGGGAAATATGCAAATATTATATGCATATAGAGACTACAGCTCTTACTCTTATTTACTTTCTGCTTGTATATTGTTACAACCGTGTGGTCTCGATCACGTAGTCCCTCACCCGAGCACTAGGGGTAACTAAACTCGGGACAGGGTAAGTATGTATGTTCTGTGTGAGTGAGTGGTGAGGGGGGATTGACTGACGCAGATCTGCCACGTGGGGCTAACAGTACAGTACCTGCCTGACCACCCCTCATGCCACCCCTCACTGAAAGAAAGTAACTAGGACTTTGCCGCAGAGATACCTTCCAGAACGGAAGGACTGCTTGTTTGCATTTTTGTGTATTGGTTGAACCTTATTAAACTCTGCAGAAGCAATACGCCATTCCTGTTCTGTGCGTCCTTCCCTACCCCAGTCTGACATATATATTTAACTTAAAATCATTGCAAAGAGTGTTCGTCGAGTGTTATTTTTCTTTATTGAAGGGTTTTCAGTTTTTATTAAAGTGTAAATTGTGGAGAGAGAAAAAAATACTGTCAAAACTGGTTTTGGAAACCGAGTTTGGAAAAAGTTAGTTGCCTCAGGAAAGCAACTAACATCTGCAAGGACCTCACACGCCCATGTCAAGCCCTCTTTGAATTACAGAGCTCTCCAGATGCACACAACCAGACTGAAAAACGGTTTCCCCAGGGCAGTGGCTGCTCTAAACCCGGTCAAAAAACCTCTAAAAACCAAACTCAGCAACTGAATACAGAGCAATGTGAATGTCATTCAGTGCAATACAGTTCAATACAGTTTACAGTGTCCTAATGATTTATTCTTGATACAGGCTTGCTGCCATTTTTGATAACTAGTTCTAGTTATATATCTAGTTTTTTATCACATCCATGCTGCTAGTTCTTAGACATTTATTTATAGATCTCCTAATAAACGGTCCTGGTTTGCTAGAACGGATACCAGATATCAGACTTTATCTCCTTAATTCTGGTCTCCACTCGATATCGCACTTTATTTGTTATCTGCTTTATATATTACAAGAGAAAAAACATTACACAGACATTTGATATGCAACTTGTATTCTATTTTTCAAGATTAGACAGATTAATAACAGTCTTAAGAATGCAAATCAAGAAAAAAAAATCGATGCACTTCACTTTTGTGTGGCAACAGAACTTAAAGAGGTCATTAATAAACACTGACATCCGTCAGTTAAAGCTCTGGGTCTCGGATCTGCTCTTCACTGTGTCTGGATTTGCATGATGTGTACAAAGTATCAGTACCAGCTTAATACAGTTCACTGATTAAACAAAGTAGGGCGTGCGCCGTCTGCTCATTACTTTTCACTTCCAATCACTTACACGGCATACTGTTTACCCATGGTATAAACCAGAACAGGTGGTTTTCACGTCTCAACAACCCTGATCAAACCGCAATATCCCAGACCTTTAAAGATCTGCTCCAGGATCAGACAAACATTTCTGCATAAGCTTTCCAATAATTAGTGAGTGTTAAATGATCATGTCAAGATGACACCCTCAGCTCGTGGCCTAGTGGTGAGGGCATTCACCCTGCGATCAAGAAGTCGTGGGTTCGATTCGTAAGACTGCTAAGCACCTCTGAGGTACCCTGAGCAAGGCACCGTCCCCACACACTGCTCTCCCCAGGCCCGGTGTTCCTGGCTGCCCGCTGTTCACACTGTGGGCTGTGGTGTGTTCATGCAGAACAAAATGCACTTTCTCTTCCCTTTCATGTATGAAACATAGGACTGTATTTGCATGGGTTACAGTAGAGCAGTCTGTATATTATTAATATTATTAAGTTCTATGAATTGTTAACTGAAAAAAAAAACAGAACAATATGATGTTAAATCAATAATGTTAATAATAATAATAATAATAATAATAATAATAATAATAATAATAATGCAACAATGAAAGTGTAATCATCACCTGCCTGTACACTGTTGTAACGTGCAATAAAGACGTCTTGCCTTTGTTTAATGTGTAAACTCGCCCCAAACCTGTAAGTTAACCTATAACTTTAAAACTCAGTTTCCCAGCACTTCACTTCATTCACACATTCTATGGTTTTATCCTGTCATGTGTGTATATACTCCATGGTAAATGTGATACACACCAACACATATATTAAATGAATCAAATGAAACTTTAAATACTAGTCAAACTTTTATCTCAGTTCAGTAAGCAGTTTAGGAGCAAGTTTAAACGTGTTAGGTATTTACTGGGAGAAATGTTGGGCGGACCATGTACATGTATATTTACGGCATTTAGCTGATGCTTTTATCAAGAGTGACGTACATCAGTGCTCAACAGTCCACATCTGTTCTTCAAATCTTTAAAGTTATATGTAAATCAGCGTCTGCTGTTCAACCAACCATTACATCTGGGTTCATCTGAACATGGCTAACTCACATTTTACACCGCCAGAGCTCACCCAACAATAGGTCTGAGGTTCTGAGATTTGACAGAGCATTACTCTCACCACAGTCTAACAACTAACGTGGACAGGTCTCACTACATATTTGACGTGTTTTATCAAATATGTCATGCCTTCACACCAACCTTTTCCTTATTGTTACTTTAAAGTGGACCAACATATTTGATCATCTCTGCTCTTTTAGCTTTAATCACTGAATAAAAAACAGCCAATGTATGCCTACACTAAACATTTATTTATTTACATATACTAACAATTATGGTCAATTTATAAAGGGTTTGGTGATGTTTTGTGGCTTGGAAAAAGGCAAAGCTCTTGAATGGTAAATATAGATTTGAATATCAATGTGTAAAAGAAGATTTGAGTGTTGTCTTGGGTCAGCTCCAAATGAAAGATCCATTTGTGGACTGAAAGTACTGTGTAGTTACGAAAAGCTAAAATACAATAAGTTGAAAGAACCTGAACATAAATGAAGAAGCAAGGCATGTCTCTGAGATATGTGGGCTATACCTGAAAGGCTAGTTAACCAAAACTGCAGTACAGAAACTAAACTCTGTAGCAGAAGCATGTGAAAATAGGCCAAAACACACTCTAAAATTACAAAACACAGATGACTCCAACACCTAAACCCAACAGAAAGGATTGCTTTAGATCAAAAGAAAAGGAGGTTGATGCCCAAACTGAGGCAAAGTCCAAGACTATTAACAGACTCAAGCTAAAAAGAAGTGGGCATGAAAATCCTTGGGAATTTCTGTTTGGATGAGTCAGGACATGTAGGCCCTTGGAGAATTCCACATGGCTGCAAGCAGTAACATCAAGAGGATGAGTTGCAAAATCTACCTAATAAACTAATGTTGATCCGTACAGAACTGCTGATTCACTGGACAAGGTTTTTTAGAGAAGATTATATGAAGGAAGTATTGACAGTTCTTCTTTCAGTGAACAGATATACGCATAACAAACCAAACAGGCACATCACTGTTGTCTTATTCAACTTTCACTTGGCTAAAATATGACGAGTGTTGGCCAGGAAAGCCACAGAGCAGTAGAAACAGGACAAGAAAAGAAACATCAGAACTAAGTGAACAGAGTAGTCTTTGTCCATTTCTTGATCTTGTCAATACTACTCTCACAAAAAAAACAATTACAAACATATACAAATTCTGAGCAGTCCAAGATCACACATACTCACACTCACACTCGCACATATACATATATGCAAACTAATCCCCAGCAAGGTTTAAACATAAGGTGTAAAGCTCAGGGATGTCATTAGGTCTGGACATCCAAGGGTTCAACTTGTTTTGTGAATAGCCTACAGATCTCAATAACAACTATCTATTCATAATCATCTGTCATTCCTTCCGTCATTCCATCTGTCATTCAAGTCCCGTCAACAAAGTGAAAGTATGGCCCTGAATGTTTAAATAAAAATCCTAACTTCACCTCTGGTAAAGCGATAGTTATTATTGTCCTTGGTTCTTTCAGAATCTAAAATACTGTGAAGAATCCTTTTTAATGCACCGTTTTGCCATCACTTCATCAGCTAATTATCAATGCCTTCATGAAATGGATCAGGTTTATTGGAGGCAGATAGTACCTGAAAATGTGAATAGCAGTTGGATCCCAGGACGTTTAACCACTGGACTAAACCTACTGCTTTCAAGAACCTTTTATAAACAGTTCTGTGTAGAGTTAAAAAGGTTACTCTTAACAAAATCATAGACAACAACAGCTGAAAACAGTTCAGACTGATGACTAGGAGACTAAAGTGATCTGATATAGCATTGTGAAACAAAGTAAGCCAAAACCTCTTTGGACAGCCCTAACCAACCTGCTGCAAGCAATACGTCCTGAGCTTCTAAACTGTTTCACACACAGTATGCATGCAGTAAACTCGAGCCTTGTGTCACCATAGACTACACGTTTCCCACTTGTTGCCAAGGAAGTTGAGCATTAAAGAAGCTGCCTATTTGACTCCATCACTTTGGTCACATCTGCTTGCATGTGGTTAACGGTTTCTTACTGTGCACTTTATAAGGACATTGGCCAACAACTTGCAAACTGCACCAGAGCAGTTTGAAATAATGGCAGGAAATAAAGGGCAAGACCACAACAAAGAGATGCCTTTATATCACAGGATATATTATATTATATTATATTACAGAGTCAAACATGCAGCACTTACATTTTCATTTCATTTCTGCTTTATCATTCATTAGCTGTATAAAGACCACTGAAATAAAAAACAGCCTGAAAACAGGCAAGTAAAGAACATGGAAAACAGCTAAGGAGTGAAAGCAACAGCCAAACAAAATGTAAAGTAATATGTTCATGTTTGCACCTGTTAAGTGAGCTTTAAACATTCTTTGCAGGAAACAAATATCTGCTCGGGCATCCGGCAGAGAAACAGACACGGTGGGTTTTAAAAGCAGGAACAGGCATGAACACGACTCCGCCCATAAACTGTCAACAACAGACTTTCTCAACAGGGAGGAAACTTAAGAACCTCTTATCAGTGTACAGTATTGAAAGGGGTTCTCCACAGGTTCTTTAGTCAAAATACCGGCTCTACATAAAAGCATGAACACCCAAAGCACCATTTAAGTTTAGATCCTTTTTCAGACACAGCCTAGAAAAGGGTTGCCCTTAAGTTCTTTGGTAAAGATTGTGGTTCTAAGAACCATTTGACTTAACTTAAGATCCCTTAACAGTGTGACCTAGGAAATGGTTCCTCCAGGGCTCTTTAGTACAGACACTGGCACTACATAGAAATGTGAACACTAAAAGAACCATTTGACTTAGGATTCCTTATCAGTGTACAGCCTAGGAAAGCCTAGGGTTCTCCTATGATTTTTTTTTTTGTAAAGACAGTTGTTCTGCATGGAAATATGAACACTCAAAGAACCATGCATAATTGGTTCTTTGTTTAAATGATTCTGCTATACGACAGAAAAAGCTAGTTATAAGAGTTTGAAATGACCTTGTATGAAAAAAGGAAAAACTTTCCAATGCAATGGTACCATTTTGGTACTATAGCTTTGCTAGAAGTGAAGGATTTCCACACAAAGTAAAGCTGCTGGGATGGGCAACTTTCTTTTTTCCTCGACCGAAACCAGAAGCTCTATTGAAATGTCACAAAAGCCTAGTCGGTCCACAGATCCACTACATGGTAAAAAGTATTGGGACGCCCCGCTATTACACGAATAGGGATTTTAATGAAATTGCACAAAATATTTACAGACTTTAATAGGGGGTTAGAACCCCTCTTCGCAGCTAGAACAGCTTCCACTCTTCTTGGATGGCTTTCCACGAGAGTTTGCACGAGAGTTTCTATGGGGTATTTGTGCCAATTCATTCTGTAGAGCATGAGGCCAGACAGTGATGTTGAACGAAAAGACCTGGCTCACAATCTCCGTTCAAGTTCATCCACAGGGCGCTGTGGGGGCCAGTCAATTTCTTCCACACCGAACTCATGCAACCATGTCTTTATAAATCTTACTTTTTGCAGTTTGGCACAGTCATGCTAGAAAAGACCATCCTCCCAACTATGTCCTCATAGTTGGAAGCATAGCGTTGTCCAAAATGTCTAGGAATGCTAAAGATTGTTAAGTTGACAAGGCCAAACCTTAAAAAACTGGTGTCCCAATACTTTTGTCCTAATAGTGTAACTAAAGCTGTCTTACTGACAAAAAACAGTTGGTAAAATCAATTCGTAGACCCACCTGACTTCTCTTGAAGATCAGGAGACCCTCACGAACTGAATAGCAACAGGACGACCACCACACGTGAACTCTGTCCTGCCTCCTCTTTATCATCCCGGAATTTTGTGAAGGGCTTTCGTTTTTGTAACTCGGTCCTCCTCTCGGGATACCTGTGTGATGTCGTGTTTTTTCTCACCCGTATTCCGAACAAGGTCCCGCGTTCTACGCAAGGATTGGCTACAATCTAAAAGGAGGGGCGGGGATTTTGAATAGCTATCCAATCGGAAGTTAAATTAAAATACCAATCGCAGCGCAGAAGGCGGCGTTTGTCTTTCGACTGCTAAGACACAGGGCTGGCCTGGAAGAAGGAAGTAGATTCTACCCACCGTGATTCATTACTAATATGAAACACGAGTGACTGGTTTGTAAACTATAGGTCACTATGAAGTGTTCGTAAGTCCTAGTAAAAGATGATTAGAACGTGCCTTAAGGTTACAAGCTGTGAAGGATCTTGTCTATCTGGCTTGTCTATTTAAAGCAATGCAGCCTGACTAGCTTTATTATTATTAATCATTATTATTGTTATTATTAGTAGTAGTAATATGAGTAGCTGCTACTACTACTACTAGAGGTTATAGTTATCATATTGTTATTATTATTATTATTATTATTATTATTATTAATAATAATAATAATAATAATAGTTGTAGTGGTAGCAGCAAGTCGAGTTTGTTTATATGGCACATCAATGTGCTTTTTAGGAAGAAAATAAAAAGAAGAAATAAAATAATACATAGAAAAGCAATAATAGAAAAGTGCAACAGAAGTGCAGACATTTAAAAGGCAGTGGAGAACAGTGCAGTTGGTACAGATTTGATATTGTTGACTACTACCACTAGTCCAAATAATAATAATAATAATAATAATAATAGAAAACAGCATTTATGATAAGAAAACACACCTGGAAAGTTAAGACGTTTTCCATTACGGAACAAACAGAAGCATCCAGTGCCCCCTAGTGTCCACTAGGTATTACTTTTCACCTGTGTTAGAGTTTCGGGGGTGCTGCGGTAGCTTAGCCATATTATCATAAAGAAAAACACTATTTGTGATGGACTTAGTACACCACGTTCCAGTCAGATCTCTCACACACACGAGAGGTATTTGTGAATTTTGAGTTAATTTAGTTCCTGACATGAACATGTTGTTGTCCTCAGTGAGGGTGTGAGTCTTCAGTCTCCATTTAAAGACAGTGAAGGTCTCAGGGTCTTGAAGTTTGCTCCACCACTTCCGTGCCAAAGCTAAGAAAAGTCTTGATGCAAGTCTGTAATTTTTTAGAGGTGGATCACATCAGACTGTGCTTGACGCTCTCAGACAGGGGTCACCAACATGGTGCTCCCAAGGACCACACGAGTAGCCAGCTGACATTTTCTTAAAATAAAATAACTCACTATTTAATTTTCTCCTGTTGCTACTCTTCTTTAATCACAATTCCATTAATGAATATTTGGAAATTACATTATCTAAAAAAAAAAGTATTTAAAACATGTTTGTTATACATGAAGTTTAGATAAGTTCGAGTAAACTCAGTACCCATGAAGTAGCTCTCAGTTGCAAAAAGGTTGGTAACCCTGCTGTAAGAGGATGAGCTGAGACCTGTGGTCTGATCTGCGCTGATGGGTAAGACAGAGTTGGACTATTTTAAACTTTGTAGGTGAGCGTAAGAGTTTTAAATGTAACCACAGGAAGCCAGTGTAGGTCTGCAGTGCTGGGGTGTGAGAATTTTGGTGTACATCTTTAGAGGCCTTGTGGCTTTTAACAGTCACAATGCAAAACTTTCACCCGTGGGACTTATATTATCTTAGAAAATCGACCAAACATGTAATTTGACCACGTTGCATAGGGCCGGAGTCAGAGTGGATCTACTGGGCTGGCATGTAACTGACTATGGGGGGCTTTATTGATCGTGAACTATATTTATATGGGTGCTGGAGCGTGTGTAGGTGAGGGGCGTGCTGACTCGCTGGGGGGGCAATGCCTTCGAATGCCCCCCTTGACACAAAGACGTCCTATGATTCTTATAAATGTAACTTTCATTACTCTCAGTTAAGTTTCCTTCTCCTTCTTAGCTGAATAACTGGACTGGGTTTGGCCTCTACAGCAGGTTTGCTGCCGGTTTCTCCCTCCTCCTTAAACAAGCTGATAAAAAAAAAAGACACTCAAATCCACTCCTTGAATCCAAACTTTAGAAATGTAGTTTATTGCACTTACAAAAGATAACAGCGTATCATAATTTCTTTTCTTTTAAAGTATACAACTCTCATTGCAAAGCTTCTCTAAATTTGAAACAAGTCATCACAGAACTGTACAATATACTGTAAGCAAGAGAAAACAGAGTATAAAAGAAAAAAGCGAAGACTTTAGGGGGGAAAAAACTGCATAGGCTGTTTACACTAACAAGGTATGGATATATAGAAGCAGGGTGACACATTTGGTACAATAGTACATTGTTTAAAAAATGCTTTGTTTTCCAGTTTTGTCTTGTAAACAAGTGCGTCACACTAAATTCGTTATTTCATTCCACAGGTTCAAACCTAACGTCTACAGTATATTGGCCCTCAAGGCAGACCGTAGTCCACAGCAGTAAATACGGTGAAAAACCAAGTCAACGCCAGCAGGTTTATTGCAAAAAAATTGAGCACAGGCTTTAAAGGAAGCGAAACCACAGGTGCTGAACCCAAATGATGCACAGTTTTAAAAAATAACTTTAAACAGAACAGTGGTAGTGAATTAGGTTTATGGACATCGATGCAGAATGAATTAATTCTAATAAAAGGCTGAATTTGGCTAGCTGTAATATCAGCTACTGTCAGGTGAAGTAGTAATGCATATATTAAGATCTTTTCTTGATTAAACCTGATCTCAATGCCAGTGCCATTCTAGAAACTCATTAAAAACTTGATCCACATACAGTAGGACCAATCCATGCTCCACTCTCAAGTCATTTCGTGGTAACTGTCACAAGCTGGGCTTTGGAGCGGTTGGTCCTGGAAACCCAGAACCCAGCACACTTTACCTTAACATGCACACTTTACCCACTTTTAACTCAGAAATGGATTTTTAATGAGAACATTAGCAACAAATCCCTCTTACCAAATGAGAAAAAAATACTTAAAGGTGTTACAATGTTTAAAAAAAGATGCTTGAGCGTAAAGACTCTTTTGAAGGTTTGAAAAGGAATTCACTTTCTAGAAGTTTTACATTTATGTGGAGCCTCTTGGTACCTATTTAAAAAGGGTCTTCATGCATACACACACACACACACACACACACATTTACAAAAATCTTTCCTTAATTGCAAATTGTTTTTGAAAACCAAAAGTGGTTCCCACATTGGAATCATGCAAAGAAGCCATTTGGTCCAACTTTATTTAAGTGTGTACACTGTTTTTAGTCATTTTCTAGTTGATTTCTGGTGTAAAATTCTACTGATCTGGACAGTTTTCCTATATCCACTCAAATCTAGGCAGCTTGGAAATAATAATTTGCAATTGTGCTACTGATGGGTCCACGACACAAGCAGAAGACTCCTGATCTTTCACACATCTATGAAATAAACATTTCAAACTAGTAACACCCTATAAAGGTATTTTGACCAAAACACCTTTCCACCTCAATTCCTCATTTGGTTACTGGGATTTTTGCCAACTTTCTATAAAGCTTGTTTAACCTTGTGACAGTTGGAACAAAATAACAACTGGGAGTGCAGCAGTGGCTAAGTTATTGCATATAAAGGATCAATTAGATTTTGGAGAAGTGTTCCAGACTCAGAACCCTATACTCCAAATGATTCCCAATTGTCAGTCACAGTAAAATCCCAATCATTAAATGGTAACTTTGAAGAAAACCTTAATATCTGTTAATGTAAAAAAAAAAAAAAAATACTGTAAAATGCTTAACATTAATTATGATGTATTATTATTGCACCAAAGGCATTTGAGGGGAACTGTAGCTATTGCTTCTGTAAGATTGCTGTTCATCGATGTATTGGTAGTTCTTCCTAGTTCTCTAAATTTATTCACCATAGTAGAAGCTGTGAAATAAATTGTCATTTTAAATCTGTATTCGAATGAGAGGGCTACAGCATGAGGGACAAATTGTTAAAAAAGTGTCATTAATCATGTATTGCATTAACAGCACTAAAACTTACACTTGAAAGGGTTTTTTTTTAATTCAAAAGCAATACAATGTATATAGTCCAAGATTGTACTTAAAAACCTGCCTGGAAAACAGCTCCACAAGGTTCAGTTTAAGAGCAGGCTGATCAATCATAACTAAACAATACCAATAAATAGGATATTTACAGTACGCATGACCAGAGGGTGGTATTTACAGCAAAAACTGACCAGTGTCATGTGACTTTTCTATATGCAACAGTTATACTCTAAAATGAGAATAGCAATTAAATCTGCTGGCCATCTGAAACAAGAGTGCCTCAGTGAGCACTTGTTTATGCTAATTAATCTACTATTCACAGTTCCAGTCACCATCATCACACAAAACATATCTTACAGTTCCTACAAAATCTAGATTTTCTCAGCAGTTTTACAGGATTTCAACTTCTGCAACAAACCAGACGGAATGTGCCCTGATCAGAGAGGGATGCATACAACACTTTCTTTCTATGCCTGCTGCCTGCATGTGATAGGATCTGGTCACATATCTGATTACAAATTAAGATACTATGCCTGTCCTCCTGTAGTTGCCCTCTGTTACTCTTGCATAGCATTTTCAAAACCTGCAAGAGCTGCACAGTGCATCATGGCTGTAGGTGAAATAATAAGGTTAAAAAAAATCAGCTGGTTCTTGAAAACGCCAGACTCGAGACACGGGACATTCCTAAACATCAAATATGATCAACAATTCGAAAGCAGAATCACTGGGAGATTCGAGGAACTTGTTCAAATGCACCAAGCTTTTCATTTTTAATTACAAAGCTCACCCGCCCCTTTTTGAGGATACCAAATTTCCATTAAGAAAAATACATTTTATATATAATAAAACAGTACAAAACCTTTTTCTCCCAACATTGGCACATATAATCAGAGGACTATACAGCTGTCCCTGCGTTAACAAGAGACTTCATCAGTAGTTGTTTTGGATAATATCATAAAAGTAGAATATTCAATGAAAAATCCCCAAAAGTGTTCAGGTCTCCATTATTGGCTGAATGCTATATCGTGCCATACGTTTGGTCTTCTATGTGCTCAGAAGGTTCAGTTCAGCGATGACATGTGACCATGTCCAATCTGCTATATGACCTTATTCGCATGGACCATTATGTAATATCATTTCAAAGTAAAGAAAGATCTTTATTTCTGACAGTCCTGGGCTGGTTTCCAGTTGATCCAGGTTTAAGAGAGAAAACAGTGTCATCTTCTTCAGGACATGGTACATGTGGTGCTGGAAGAATGATGGAAGACAGTAAGACTTTTAGATGCTCACCAGGAAAAGGACTAGTTCAAATCTAACCAAATCCGAACGTCTCCATTCAAATTCATCCATGCCCTCTGGCAGCCTGATGGCAGCGTTCCAGTTTCATCCACCAGCTTTGTAACTTGAAGACAACCATGGACTTCTCTGTGGAGAACCCTAGGCCTATCTGCCAAAGCCCAGGAGCAATTGGGATAAAGAGGGGGAGGGGGAGGACTCAGAGGAAGAGTGGAGCAAGGAATGGGGGTGTTGGAGAGGATGAGTGACAGATCTGGAGCATCCGTTAAAGGAGCTTAGGAAAGACGAGGAGGAAACACAATGAGGTCAGAAAAGCAGCTAAAGTTCGATCATTAATGACCTACAAAAGAAGCTGGAAAAGGGAGTTCGAACGATACCTCTGAGTTCCATCCATTTTTTATGTTATGTTGTAGCAGGTAAAGAGGTATTTTGTTGCACCACTTTTTTGTGTGTTTCAAACAAATAAAATGGTGCTTGTCTCATTTCACTGTGCAGTTTTAGCGGTCATGCTCTTCCTAAAGAGCATGGAACAGCATGACCTCCTCCAGCTTTCTCCTCTCCTCATCCAGAGCTGCTCTTCAGGGCTTGGTCTACAGGTTCTCCCCCGGCTGGTACTGCGGCTCAGTGGAGGTGAAGTAGTCTTCCAGGAAGCCCTGCAGGTATTCAAACGTGGGCCGTTCCTCAGGTTCCTTCCTCCAGCAAGTCAGCATGAGCTCGTGAAGAGATTCGGGGCATTCGGCCGGGCAGGGCATCCTGTATCCACGCTCCACCTGGTCCAGCACTTCCCGGTTCACCATCCCTGAGCAGGACAAGAGGACATTACAAAAGGCTCAATTCACAAAAGACACAAAAGGCCCAACAATCATTAAGTGGACGACATGGAAAGTATCTCTAAATGAAATAACCCAGGTTCAAAAAATAATATATCAATAATTATTATAATACTTCCATATACTTATGCTCCTAAGTAAACTGTAAGCTCAGATTTTAGCTTCAAGTTTCCCAAGAGAATAGTATGTTAACCGCTTTTCCTACTCAGGTATCCACATTTCTTTAAAAAAAACAAAAAAATCTGGCTATATTTTGTTATGAGTCAGTAACATAAATGAAGAAGATTCCATTATTGCATACAACTAGCAGAAGATCCGTATCTAATTGTTAAGTTTTTTGTGTTTTACTCGAGTTACATGTTGCTACATGATCTACAGAAAACTAACACGAAGAGAAATGCTGTAAAAATTATAATAAAAGTGCCATTTTATTTGGAAGTATAAGCCGCAAAATCAAAAATTAGATCTCAATTTATTCCAGTTTTCTGAAAATGCTTCATTTTATAAATAAAACAAATATTCAGGATTTTATTTGAATAACTGCACCCATTCCCAGTACATGGATTTGAATACTTTGGCTAGCTGGACTAGATGAGATGATTTTTTAAATATTCAGGCAGTAATAAATTTGTCTCTGCTTAAACTGTTTACTGAACATTGACACTATTATAGTTATGCTCTAATGAACTAATTGCCTTAAACATATTTACCTGGATATGGCACCCTGCCTTTAGTGGCCAATTCAGTCAGTAAAACCCCAAAAGACCAGACATCAGATTTGATGGTGAAGCGGCCATACAAAGCAGCCTCTGGCGCCGTCCATTTTATTGGAAACTTTGCTCCTGTGTTTATAAGCAGATATTAGTGTGTGTTAGAGAGTGAGAGAGCGAGAGAGATTAACTGAAAGGGAGAGAAACAGACAGATAGACTGCCTTTGTTCTTTTACTCACCCTGTCTGGCAGTGTATTCGTTGTCCTCTATGAGGCGGGCAAGGCCAAAGTCTGCCACTTTACACACCAGGTTATCTCCCACCAGGATATTTGCAGCCCTGAGGTCTCTATGCACATAGTTCATTCTCTCCACATACGCCATGCCAGACGCAATCTGAGGATAAGACAAGCCCAAACACACACACTGAGCACATTGGGGTCTTACTAATCTCACTCTTCTCTGCGGATAACAGTAAAGGCATTAACATATACTATGGACAAAAGTATCGGATGCCTGACAATTACACTAACAGGAACTTTAATGACATTCTATTCAAATACATAGACTTTATGAAGTCTGTGCCCTCTTTGAAGCTTTATTTGTGTCCTCTCAGTAGACAGTGGTCACTCTTCCTAGAAGGCTTTCCACAAGATTTCTGAGTTTCTGTGGGAATCTGTGCCCATTCATTCTGTAGAGCGTTTATGAGGTCAGGCACTGATGTTGGACAAGAAGCTCACAATCTCCATTCCAGTTCAGGGTTGAGCTCAGGACTCTGTGTGGCCATCCAAGTTCTTCCACACTGAACTCATCCATCCAAGTCTTTATGGAGCTTGCTTTGCGTACTGGGGACACAGTCATGCTGGAATAGAAAAGGGTCTTTCCCAAACTCTGGAAGCATGGTGTTGTCCAAAATGTCTTTGTATTCTCAAGTATTAAGATTACGCGCTTCACTGGATGTAAGGGGCCTAGCCCGAACCTTGAAAAACAGGTGTCCCAATACTTTTGTCCATAGAGTGTATAATCAAGTTGTTAACATCTACAAATATGGTGCTTCTTACAGCTGTTTCATGTGTCTTTGTTATGTGGTTGATTTATGAGTCACTGACCTGTGAGGCCATGTCTACAAGCTGGGGTAACCGCAGCATCTTTCCCATGTCCCCTTTTAAGAAGTCAAGTAAACTTCCTGTGTGAAAGCAGAACGTCACATCAGTCCTAATAATACACCGACAGTCATATGGGCTACTCACCATCAAACATTTGCAGACAACTAGCTGTTCAAAATGTCTTCAATAAATGAGCACGTGTTAAGCATGTGTTTGAAACGTACACTACCAGTCAAAAGTTTGGACACATCTTCTCATTCAACTATTCCCTTTGTTTTTATTATCGACTACATTGTAGATTAATATTAAAAAACCATCACCTATTGCTCTGATGACAGCTTTGCACACTCTTGGCATTATTTTCAATCAGATTCATATACAGTCAATCAGCCAAAGACATGCTTGGTGTTCAAAGTTTGCTTCTTTAAGTTAAATATGCGGTCACAAACTCTAGACATCAACAGCAGTCACCCAAATAGTCCAAACTGTAAACATACATGACCAAAACTACTCTCAACCGTATCAAACCTCATCCAGACATTTACATAACATTTACATTTACAGCCTTTAGCAGACGCTTTTATCCAAAGCTACTTCCATTCCCTACCTACAGGGAACAGTCTCCCTGGAGCAACTTGGGGTTAAGGGTCTTGTTCAGGAACCCAGTGGTGGTGTGCTGAGGGTAGCATTAGAACCCATGACCTCTTGGTCCAGAGGCAAGTATCCTACCCACTAGGCCACCACCACCAGCCCTGACCTTTGCTAAGGTGGCACAGGGGTCGTATCATTTACAATTGCTTTAAGTCATGATATTGTCTAAAATGATGCTGAAATAGCTTACAGTAAGTCATCCTGTGTCCTTAACCACATGGAGTAGTCTTTGCCACCTGGATGCGGTTTGAGAGAAGTCAGTGATGTATTTCTATGCATTTGATTTGGGCTATTTTGGTGGCTTTTGAGTTCTCTTGTTTGTTAGCAATGTTAGCAAGTGGAGAACTGTGTAAATGTAATTGTTGGCTGAACGTCTGAAAATTTTCTGTATGAAAAGCTAGTGTCCCCAAAGCTGATGAGTAATATATACAGAGGATTTGAAACATCCAGGTAATTCAGTGAAAAGACTGAACTGAAATGAAAGACTGAAATTTCACAGTTAAAGACTGACCCTGCCCCATGTATTCTGTAACGATGAAGATGGGCTCCTCGGACACCACAGCGTACAGCTGAACCAGTTTCTCATGCCGCAGTTTCTTCATGACCTGAGCTTCTTGCAGGAAGGCCTCTGGAGACATGGTGCCTGGCTTTAGGGTCTTTATGGCCACGCGCGTTGTGCCATTCCACGTGCCTTAATGGATCAGGGGACATTAAACACTTCAATTGGTATTCTAAGTGAGAATAAATTATTTAGACTAAAATAATGACTTATGTTGGAAAACTTGATTCACTTTAAATAGAGGGGGCTGGGTTGTATTTGAGTGTGTAAATCACATTTTTGATTATAGTTAGGTAGTATGGTGTTTCTTACCCATCCAGACTTCCCCGAAGCAACCCTGTCCCAGTTTAACATCTAAACGCAAAGACTCTCGGGGGATCTCCCAGGCATCTCGAGCCAAACCCTGAGTCTGTGGCTTCAGTACCGGACACACATCCGTCAGGCAGTGGCACAAACCATCAGCGTGCTCTGAGAGACAGACAGAGAGAGAGCGAGAGAGAGAAAGAGCAAGAGAGAGAGCAAGAATGAGATACGGAGACAGAGAGAGAGGAGAGAGAGAGAGAGCGAGCAAGAGAGAGAGAGACGGAGACAGACAGATAGAGAAAAAGCAAGAGAGAGAAAGTGAGCAAGAGAAAGAGCAAGAGAGAGTGAGAGAGAGAGAGCAAGTGAAAGAGCAAGAGAGAGAGATACAGAGACAGACAGAGAGAGAGAGTGAGCAAGAGAAAGAGCAAGAGAGAGAGAGAGAGAAAATGGTCAAGACAAAAATTTTCTCCCCCATTATGCAGTATTAACTTGTTAATAAAACTACAGCATGTAAAAGACCTCCTATATTCCAGTTTATGATAATAATTTAGAATTGGCCAGAATGATTCTGAATGACTGAATATTACTTTGGAGAGAGAGATAGGGTGAGGTTACATTTAGTTAAATAGATGTGTGGCCTGAGCACAACAAATTTCAGAGGAAGCAAAAGTGTGTTTTCAGAATATAATTAATTTGAGAATGTGTCGCACAGATGTTCCAAACAATCATTTGTAGTTTAACATCAAAGTACATTATACACCAGCACCTGGCATTTAACAACTAAGCAGGCTTCTGTTTCCACTGCCATATTTTTGTCAGGTACTGTAGGTCTGAGAGAGATACTGCAATTTCACTTCCTTTTAAACTCTCTCTCACACACACACACACACACACACACACACACACACAGTGGCATTGTTAAGATGACTCACTGCGGTAATGGGTGACCAGCTGCTGCAGGTTATTGAACTGCGTACGAGATGTAATGTAGAAGCCTCCGCTGTCCAGCTTTCGGATCTTATAATGCTTCACATTCAGCCCCTTCACAGTGTCATAGTCCAGCACAGACAGACAGTAGGCACCTACCAGAGGAAAACAGACATACACACAGTAAGGACAATGTTTCTGTAAATAAGACCAAACAATAACAGCACAAAATAAGGGGAAGGGGTTCAGTTACTAAGTGAATTCAAGATAATTAACACCAACCCGCCCAAAATATTCTGACCTGTTAAGAAATTCAAGGATTCATTTCATTAAAGACCTCTTTTTCCTTAAATAACTTTTGTTCTATGAGCATAGTTTCAAAATGTATCAATCACTCTCCAGTTAATACATATATGGAAACAATAGATTTACATTACCTAACAGATCTTATTACCTATTCAGACTACAGCAGTTTAGCCCCACTTATATACTTAAAAATTGCATTTTGCATTCAATTACATGGACTTATGGAGTTGGTCCCCCCTTTGCAGCTATAACAGCTTCCACTCGTCTCTGAAGGCTTTCCCAGTTTCTGTGGGAATTTGTGCCCATTCATTCTGTAGAGCATTTATGAGATCAGGCACAGATGTTGGATGAGAAGGCCTGGCTCACAATCTTCATTCCAGTTCATCCCAAAGGTGCTGGATGGGGTTGAGGTCAGGGCTCTGTGCGGGACACTCGAGTTCTTCCACACCGAACTCACCCAGCCATGTCTTTATGGAGCTCGCTTTGTGCACTGGGACACAGTCATACCGGAATGTTGGAAGCATGGCATTGTCCAAAATGTCTTGGTATGCTGAA
>JBBPDB010111855.1:0-19775 GCA_037974465.1 Brachypetersius altus
TGTGTGTGGGGGAGAGAGAGAGAGAGAGAGAGAGAGAGAGAGAGAGAGAGAGAGAGAGAGAGAGAGAGAGAGAGAGACTCACTGTGTGAGGTCAGGTGAGCTGCTTGGTCTGATACTTTTCCTCAGAACCTCAATCCAGTTTCTCCTGATCCCCGCCGTCATAGCAGACAGAGTAAATACAGCATCCTTCATCTGAGAACGAGACAGACATGAAGAAACATCAATTCTGATGTTATTGGTCTGAATTGCCCTCTGGTCCAAGAGCTCTGTTGTCTTTTTTTCCAGAAATGTTCGTCTTTCTCGTTTGCTGCTGAAGGATACTGGGCATCTGCACTCACCTGGATCTGGAACCCATAATTCCTATCCACATCAAACTCTGAGACCTTCACACATGACCTGAGATCAATTTCCCCATCCAGCTCGTCCTTCTACAGCAGGGAGAGGATGTACAGTGTCAATCAAAGGCACAGTCCAGATCCCACTTAGTGTCAATCAAGCCCCTATTTAACCCAAAATCCAGCCCCAACTAAACCCACCATCTAGCCTCAAAACAGCCCACAATATAGTCCTAATAAAACCCACAACTTACTTTAACCCACAATCCAGCCTTTGTTAAAACTGCAATCCAATCTACCATTTATCCCCACATTAATCCCAGTTCACCCTAATCCAGCCTCAACTGAACCTACAATCCAGCCTGCAGAACCAGCCAGTGTTTCAGTGTGTGATCACCCACCTCCTCTGCTCCAGAATCTCTGTAGTATTTCAGTCCCGCGTCCGTCAGCACAAACCAGTGCTTCTTCCACTGCAAACACACACACATCTCGGTTTTCTGACTCTATTTTTGCACATTTCTCTCCAGAGTTAAGATGTGATAAAAGTTATCACCACAGTGTATCACATGATCACACACAGAACCAGAGGATCACACACACAAACATTCTCTCACACACATACGCACTCACACACAATAGAAACAGATGAAGTGATAAACCTTAAGAAAGGAATGCTGTACCTCTCCACTTTCATCCAGTTTTGACATCCATCCTTTCTTAAAGTTAAGCAGGTCAGGCTGCGGGGGGAGAGAGAAAGTGAGTCAGAACAGGTTCATAGTTAATTAACAATAATAATTGTTTTTCATTATCAGGGCTTGAGTGACAGCAGCTATGAGTGCTCCCTTCTCCTCTCTGAATTCCTGATTTGAGTGTCCCACTCACTAGAAACCAGCAGGTCTAGGATCAGTCTCACTGTTCTCAGGATGTCGCCACACTAGCTTCCGATCAAAAACGCTGCTATGAGTGTCTTTCTAGTGGGGGTGATAATTTAAACCACCCAACTTATTTCTCAGCATCACTGCTCTTTTAGCTTCAGCAAACGTGCAAAAAGCGTTTCTGCGCTCTGAGACGGGGCAGCGTGGACACCCTAATTTATTTATAGAACATTTTGCCACTTAACAACCATTACTGCCCGTGCAGCGACCATGACCATCCCCATCAGTGTCCTTTTACAGTTTTTTCCTTTACAGTCATATTGTTTGTGTCATTTTATTCCCTAAACCAGACAGTTCTGAATAATCTGAACATTGAGGGTTTGTTCATTATGTTGGAGTTCATTTCTATTTTAACTAGTACTGGGCCGTTAACGGCGCGAGATTCTTATCACGCGATAAAAAAAATATCGCCTTTAACCCCCCCCCTTAGTAGTTTTTGCTACTAAGTCACCACATATGGACTGTCCAGAACAAACAGCAGCACAGTAACTTTTATTTCTACACTGTGAGGTAAAGTGCCCTTTAACTCCAGTCTTCACTCACACACACAGACACAAACGCATATCTGTCCATCTTTGACATGCCACTCTCGCTCCAACATGCCACGCCATTCCACACACTGCTGTGTGCACGAACGCTTGCACGCATGCACAAGCAGTTTTAAAGTGGAATCTGCAGGAGAACGCTGTGAGTCTTCAGTCTGACTCTGACCCACTGACCAGGGTGTTTGAGTTTTTAGTAAGGTTAAGCCCCACCTACTGGACTTATGCCCCACCCACTGGAGTTAGGCTGGGGTCAGGAATGTACCCAAGTTTATTTGAGTTGTTTTGAGTGGATATATTATCCATATTACCACAGTATATTTTCAAAGAGAGCAGGAGTGGGTAGGACCCACCCGCCACCTCAAAGATATTAGTTATTATTAGTGACGTCACTTAGGTCAAAAGGGCAGCTGCAGAAGTGATCACCTGTCGAGATGTAGTCCCAGCCCCCACACGCTCCGCCTCAGGTACAGTAATGTTATGATAAAGGTTGTTGCTGGAGCTAAGCGATCGAAACTCTTGAGTATTTGCTCGATTCGCTGCAGTTCCAGGCTATATTTATAAATTCATCCACACATTCTGGTACTGATCACTGAGTGCCCTGAAGACCTGCTGATGCAGTGTGTTACAACACGCACACACACACAAGGAGTAGCGTGGGGCTGACTATTCGAATGATGACAGCAGGCAGCAGAAAAAATACAGCCCAGTAATTCACACCCACACCCACACTCACACTCTCTCTTTCACTCACACACACAGGGCTGGACTGGGACAAAAAATCTTACAGGCATTTTGAGACCGGCCTACCCGGGGGGTGGAGGGTGGGGTGCTGACGGGTTCCGCGCCGGCCCATATTTACCTGACCGGCCCAAACGCCCAAACACACCCACACATTCTTACACAGTCTCTCTCACTCCCACACACACAATCACTCCCACACTCTCTCTCTCTTACACACACACGCGCGCGCGGTTGATTGATCTACAGTCTGTCTCAGGCTTGTACACACACGACCACGAGAAAACGAAACCTTCACACTTACACGACACATCGCTGGAGCAAACAACACAGGACACACCCTCACACTCACTCTCTCTTTCTCTCTCTTACACACACATACTTTACATCTCGTGTTGTGGAACTCACCGTCATGTTGATCAAGATCGGCAGCGTTATTGTTTATCGATCACTGATCCATTCCTGACCTTCTGGAACACCTGCGCGCGGCTCCACTACCTGTTGCTTTTTCTGAGCGCGAGCTAAAGCTGCTACAGCAGCAGCGCGAGCACGGGGCGGAAAACACTCACACTCTCTCACTCACACACACACACACACATGTATATATGCACTCGCGCACGCACAGACACACACAAACACGCAGAGGCGCAGCTGGTTCCCCGGCGGTTCCACTCCGTTTAAAGTTAAACTTGACTGTTCAAAACGTCCAGTTCCGAGGCGAGCAAGACTTCCTGGGCGGATCCCTCAGCAAACACCAGTAACGGCCAATCACAGCGCACCAGCAACAGCCAATAAGAACAGACTAAAAATCATCAACATCAGAATGTACTATAACAGCCAATCAAAATACAATAATAATACCAACCTATTATAATCCACCAATGACATCCAATCAGAATAAACGAATCAGAACGCACCAGCAACAGCCAGTCAGAACGCATTAATAACAACCCACTGGAAAACACCAATGATAATCAATATGAATAAACTATTAATAACCAAAGCAGTGTACATTAATAACAACCAATCGAGCATAGAGCGACTGACATACTCTAAAACAGGTGATACAGCAAAATACAGTGATGTAATACAAAGTACACTATCAATAGCTAGATTGAACAAGAATTAACAGCCTTCAGCCTGGAGATTTTATGTCTCCTGGTGGTTAAAAGCGGTTTCCCGGAATAAATATATTTATATGTTTTGTTCACAAATAAGGGAAATCCAAGATTGGAAAATACATGGAAAGATTTAGAAAGAAGTCAGTTCCGCAGGAGCCATTCGTGGCAATAATATTCACCACAGGGAGAAAATGTATGCTTCTGTGCCTTAAAGGGAAACTTCATCGATTTCCCCCAATAATCCAGTGTGTGTAAACAGTGTGTATTCAAAGTGTGTGCTGTGTGTGTTTGGTGAGAAATGGTTTGTTGTAGGGTGAGGTTGAGGAATGTATGTATACATGCCTGGTGAATGGTTTCATCCTCAGCCTGATCCACACTGGAGGAGAAATACACAGATGGTCTGCTGCCCTGCAAACACATATATTACAGTAACAACAAAACACACACACGGTATAAACTGAAAAATCATTGGAATTGATTATTAATAAGTGAATTATCTGTCTAGGTGTGTTAGTGCTGCAGGTATGTTACCATTGTGCTGGTGTGTTAGTGCTGCAGACATGTTACCTGTGTACAAGTGTGTTAGTGCTGCAGGTGTGTTGCCTGTATGCAGGGGTGTTGGTGCTGCATGTGTGTTACCTGTGTGCGGGTGTGTTACCTGTGTGCAGGTGTGTTACCTGTATGCAGGTGTATTAGTGCTGCAGGCATGTTACCTGTGTGCAGGTGTGGTAGTGCTGCAGGCGGGTTACCTGTGTGCAGGTGTGTTACATGTGTGCAGGTGTATTAGTGCTGAAGGAGTGTTACCTGTGTGCAGGTGTATTAGTGCTGAAGGAGTGTTACTTGTGTGCAGGTGTATTAGTGCTGAAGGAGTGTTACCTGTGTGCAGGTGTATTAGTGCTGAAGGAGTGTTACCTGTGTACAGGTTTGTAAGTGCTGCAGGGGTTTTAGTGTGTGTTACCTGTGTATGTGGAGGGGAGGAGGACTCATCCCAGGTGCTGTGGACGGCTTTACTCTGGGAATGGCTGGAGAAAGACAAACTTTACAGACAATGCTGATCGTACCGAGCACCGACGCACACACAAATTCACTGGTTTCCTTTTAGCACTAGAGCTATGAGGCTACTGTAGCTAACAGGAAATGGAGGTGACCACCTCACCGATTAGCATGCCAGATGAGCAAAACCAGCCTCAAAAAATTTAAAAGACCCAGGTACCCTACAATCCTGGTCCATAAACAATAAATCTGGCCTGTGCAAAACTTATTGCACATTTTATTTTTAATGTATTCCAGCAAACAGAAATTGTGCACTTAAATTTCCAAAAAAGAGGAGGATGGAGACCTATTTTTACTGAAAATTTGACAGTCAGTGCTGTGCCGTTACCTGGCAGGTTTGTAGAATGTGGCTTCTTCTCGTTGCCTTCCCTGCTGTTTTAGCCCCTCCCTCTGGAGGACGGTCTTGACCTTTGGAAGATCAGCCATGATGGCATACTCCTCCCGATTCAGGCCAGACGAGCCAGCAGACAGCTGGCCCGACTCAGACGAGTCCATAGAACTCTGAGAGGAGGTGTGTCTTTGCATGGGAGGGGAGGGGCTTCTGTTTCGACTGGATGATCTCCTGGAGTCAGGGGAGGGGCTGCGAGCCCCTTGGCTCCGCCTACTGTGACTGCTTACTGCGTTGGTACTTTCCCACGCCACATGCGTGGGTTTCTGAGAGTGGGTGACTGGCCGGTTTTCACCACTTTTCTTGGATGGGGAGGAGCTACGGGAGATCGGTGGGCTGTGGAGAGAGTGGGTGGAGCCTCGCCATGACTCTGTGCTGCTGTTGGCTGGTTTCCTTGAGTAAGAGGGCATCTCAGCTTTGGCCTTGTGTAGGATTGGCTGACTGGCTGGCTCATGCCTCGCTTTATATGGGGAGGAGAGTTTAGATGGAGAGTCCCAACCACTCCTACTGTAACTGCTGGTCTCAGATTTGCGAAGAAGGGAGTGGCTAGGAGTTTCATAGCTTCTCCTTGCAGGGGAGGGACTGCGGCTGTCATGTCTGCGGCTGTAGGACATTCGATTCAGTTCAGGTTTGTGCCGTTCTGATGAGCCTGGTGTTTCATAGCCCCTTCTTGGAGGGGAGGAATGTCGACTCTCTTGGCTGTGGGTGCGAATGGAACTGTTGATCTCCGATTTGCGTAGTGATTGGCTGATTGTCTCAAGGCTTCTCCTTGATGGGGAGGAACTATTGCTGTTACCGCCTCTGACATTCACCAAGCGACTCGTCTCTGACTGGCTGGACACACCATAACCCGTCCTGACCGGAGATGCACTTCGGCGACCCTCAAAAGTCTTGCCTAAAAACGACTGGCCGGCTTCATAGCACCTCCTAGGTGGTGAGGAGCCACGACTTTCATGTCCGTGACTGTTTGAAGAACTGTTTGTTTCAGTCTTCCGGAGAAGTGATGAGTGGCCAGAGAAATCATTGTTCCTATGTCTGGATGGAGAGATGCTCTGGGAATTTCCACCATGTCCAGTGCTGGTCTCTGCCTTACGTAACCCGGCTCTTAGATCAACATAGGAGTTAGACACAGACTTAGCAACACTACTGGCAGTACCCATGGAGTTGGCGAAGGTCCTGAAGCTTTTCTGCTGGTTTGTGGACTCAGATGTACATCTGTAGGAACCCTGAGTGGGGCTTCTGGACCTTTGGTCATGTCTTTGTGTAAAACTGGCACCCCCACTTGTTCCAAACCCCCCACCTGACCCAACCCCCCGAGAGGGCAGAGATGAGACTGACTCAGTCCGTTTGAAAGGGGAAAAATTTCGAGGAGGGGAGGAAGAGCGAGAGAGGCTGGAACTTTGTCGCGCTGAATATAACATCCCAGACTGTTGGTTCGAGGATGAGTAAGAGGGCCGCACTCCTCTTCGACTTGACGCAGCCAGTGATTCAGCTTGCTTGAAAGGCGTAGGGCTTGGGGACCTTGGGCCCACCTGAGCCTCAACCTCGATGCTAAGGTCCACAGGTTCTGGAGAGTAGTTTCCTGGAGGTTCTAGATCCAGCATCTGGACTTCAGTGCTCCTCCTATGAGAAGGTACGCCTAAGTCTGGGTTACGGAATGGGATGGTGGCTTTGGGTTCAGGGGTACGGTTGCTGGGCAGAGGATGCCCACGTTCTGAATGCCGATGGGGAGGTGGGGGGCTTTTTTCTCTGAATGTTCTAGAACCCGCTGCCCTGCCTAGAGAGAAATACCCACTCTCTCTGTCCCGGTCCATCTTTGAATTCCCTGCAGAGAGACAGTGAAGAGTTACGACGTTCACACCAAGCACATGTGGTGAACTCTTCCACATTATATCTCTTTCATCTGGGTGTTTGATTTCACACTGTAGTGGCTAAATTCTGACACATTATACACAGGGGTGACATTTGACTGGTCTATTACTCTCCCTTTTCCTTCCATTGCTGGCAAAACAACCTAATGTTTATTTTTTATCCCTATCGCACACATATATTGTGAAAAAAGGTATTAAATTTGTCTACATTCAATTTACATTCAAAAGAGTGACAGAACAGAAAGGTTGACTGTGTGGGGGATCTCTGAACAGCCTTTCTGACTCCTAATCAAGTCCCAGTTTATGCCTGTTGAATTAAGGTTGGCGTAACCTGGCCCGGAGGAACACCCAGAGGAATCATTAGAAGCATGTAAGCAACACCCTTGCTTCGTCACTCGGTAACTGAAGCCATCAGAGTGTGGTTTGGAGCCTTCCTCACCATGAGAGGGTAAGGAACAGCGTCTAAAGCTCTCGCGACTCTGTGCCTCCTTCATCCACGCGCCAGGGTTTGGACGGTGGGGTGGAGGCTCCAAACGTGTCATCTTGTGGTGATGATGGGGAAGGAAGTCTTCTTCTGGAGTAGCAGAATCACAGGATGCTGAGTCGTCGTCACACTGGCTGTAATGAGAGAACTAATTTTGAAGCATTACTTTAATACATGTGCGACCTCAGTGAGAATTTAAGCTTGACTTTACGGAAAAACACTGAAAGCTGAAATTGAAATGTGGTAGAGGACAACAGCATCAACTAAGTCCCTCTTCTGCAGACTGTTACTGAGGGTTAAACACACCAAAAATATTCCACACTCCTCAATCAGCATGGGGTCCCTGGTCCTGGTGACCCTACACTATGTACACTTTTATCTCATTCAACACATCTTTTCTACTCATTAACTAAAAGAGCCCCTTGTCAGCTCAGGTGGGTCAGAATCAGAAAAACACAAACACATGCAGAGCACTGGTCTTCAGGAATGAAAACCCCTGCCTCAGCAGACACAAGCCCCTTCAAGCTAAACAATAATCTGTCAGCCTTTTCGCATTCTGCCGCAGAGCACAGGTGAGTCTTACCTGTCGGAGCTGCAGTCGTCGTCTCCGTCGCACAGGTAAAGGTCACAGCCGGGGCTGAGGATGCAGAGAGATCCTCCGCTCACATCGCAGTAGCTGCTCACCACAGACACCTCATCGGATTCCTCCTGACAGGACAGCCAATCACAGAGCAGAGCTGAGTGCTGGATCACCCAATTGCAGCTGCCACAGAAGGCCCGTCTGATATCCGCTGTGACGTTTGGGACTCAGGTGAGGAGGTTAAAACCCAGCAGCTCAGGAAAGCTGCTCCAGCAGGGGTGGGAGCAATGGCCTGTTTTGGGATTTGTTACCCGAGTCTAATCCTGGTGGAGCCTCACACTCAGCTCAAACGACTGATCTGGGGTCAGTTTTACTGATATTATGCTTGAAAGAGCTGAACAGCACAGACACACCTGATTCATACACATCTGAGTGTCTTTCCCTCCCTCTAATGCAGCCAGGTGTGTGTTACACTGCAGTAACACGAGCTGAATATCTTCATCATTATTTAATCTCTCTCTCTCTCCCTCCCTCTCGCTCTCTCTTCCCTGCAAGATTAAATGCTAGGCATCAAACTTAGTACTCCCACTATCGGCCAAAAGTGGCTAAATGAACCCGTTAAACTCAGACTGACCCGGAACCCAGGGTCACTTTCTGTCAGACTATCTCCAGCTAGGGCACAGAGAAATTATAGTACACCCTCCCAACCGCACCAACCCCCACTGCCACCTTGGTCCAGCATCCCTCCTTCTCTCTCTTTCTCTTTCTTTTTCTCGCTTTCTCTCTTGCTCTTTCTCTCTCTCTCTCACCCTTTCTCCATCTCTCTCTCTGTATTGTATTACTTGTGATTCCCAGAGCAGTGAATGATCTGCCTTTATAAATTTGTAATGTGAAAACACACACACACACACACACACACACACACCCCACTGTACCTGTCAGGACATCCACTGATTTGTGTTGCTATCTCAGTAAAGCTGAGCCTGAAACCACCCTTAAACAAATGCCATCTTCTATTTTGCCCAAAAAAATGTTACATTTGTGGTGGAAACAGTAACATGTCCTCATTGCCACACTGTCCCCATTCAAAACTATCCCTGACTTCCACACTGCACCCCACTCTACACTGTCACCACTCAACACTGCCCCCTTCCACACTGTCCCAGTTCTACACTCTCTCCACTACTGCGCTGTTCCCATTCTATACTTTCCCCACTTCCACACTATCCCCACTTAAGACTGTCTCCACTACTGCAGTATCTAACTTCTACACTGTGCCCAGTTAAACACTGTTCCCATTCTATACTGCCCCCACTTAAGACATACTGGATACTGCACTATCCATCTTCTACACTGTCCACAGTTAAATACTGTTCCCACTACTGCACTGTCCCCATTCTATACTTTCTCCCCTTCTACTCTGTCCCATTTTTTGACTCTATAGGAACTGATCCCATTTTACTTTTTCTGGATAAAAAGTCCAGGGAATATCTGGTCTGAGGTCAGTCAGACTCTGGAGCAGTTCTGAAATTTATCAGGATTTCCCGAATTACATTTTAGTTTGAGTTTGATGGCTGCAAAGGTTAAAAGGTTATGCCAATGTTCTTAATGCTCTTCAGCTTCACTGCAGAACCTTCTTTAGCAGAACGTTCCTCAATGACCTGACCAATCAGAGCTCAGCAGTGACCAGTCCCTCTCTAAAACAAGCTTAATATTGATGGCCTTCAATGTTTATTTCAATGTTTTGATTATTTTTAATATACTATCCAACTTTTTTTTTTTACAGTGTTTCAGAGCAGACTCTCATTCATAAATGCACAGTAAGCCCTCGTGTTATCGCGGTTCAGCAGTTGCGGAATCTTTCGCGGAGTTTCCTTTAGAACAGAACTAATAATTGTTTGCTGAAACCCCACCCCCCACCGCACATTCGCGGAAACTGCAGATACCGCATTGTTTTTGCTTTCGTGTGTCGCCCGGGCCTCATAGGCCACGCCCCCTCGCCCTTGTACTGGTTGTTTATGTTTGGGCCCAGGCATCACAGTCACCTGTACTCAGAGACAGAGGGTTTGAAAGTAGCCAATCCAAAAAAGTTATTTATTTTTCTTTGCTGCTGATTGGCTGCTGCCCTGTGATGCATCTGTTCTGTCTGGAATTTCCCTGGTGGAGCGTCTCGCGTTTTTCGTTTTGTTCTTCTTAAGGTCCTATTATTATTATTACTGTAAATTAAAGTAAATTATTTCTCTATTTACCCTGCTTGTACCACAGAAAACACACTTGCATGAATTACAGTACAGTCTATACAGGGATTATATCGGTATTTTACATTCTAGCACAGCAGGAGACAGCAGTCCAGTGTAAACTGTACGGTACATATACAGGTTTACCTTTACATTTTCTTTAAGGGTATTTTTATTAAGCTGAGTTTAAAATGAAACTATTTAGGTTTGAACTATTTGCGTTTTTTCATTATACAAGGGTGCTCTTGGAACATTTACTGTATTTACATTTCGACTCACCCCATCTCTCTATTACCTTGTTGCTGGTCTCTTTCTCCTCCTCTTTCAGTTGCTGAGCCGTGTTGACGCTAATGTTGTTCTCCACTGTGAACTTTGCCTGTTCAAGTGTGTGTGGAGGTGTGTGTGCAGCTGTGTGGGTGTGTTTGAGCCGCAGGCAGTCGTGGCAGCGGGACGAGTTGAAGATGTTTGGCTGAAACTTTGGGCACACGAGTTCATCACCGGTGAAGGGCATTGTGGGTAGGAATACACACTCATCACACGCTGGAGAGAAAGAAGGTCACACACATATACACACTGGCCGGTACTTCTGACATCACACACAGACCCACAGAAGTTTGACTAATCCCAGCAACAAAAAGTTCTGGCTCTAATGTTTGATTTGGGAGTGGCTATAAAGTCCTGCATCATTTATAATGTGTGTGTCTGGCAGTGCAGACTACAGATCAGGGATGCAATCCTCTGGAAAACACACAGTAATAGAACTGTAATAAGTGAGTTATTACACCTTCAGTGGCACTGTGTGCAGAGCACTACCTAAAGAGTGAAAACACTGAAGTCCTAAACACACTCACTCACACACATTCAAGCAGAGCACAGCTCACACACTCCACTTCCTTCTGAGGTCATAACTGATCTGAATACCCGGTTTGGAGACTGGAAACCATGTTAAAGTCTTACCTGCTGCAGTGGTGTCCAGGCTGGCCGTGTGTCTGAGTGTGTTTAGGGTGCAGGACAGCAGCGTGCTTCTTCTCCACAGTTACTCAAGCTTACACACACATGCGATTGGCTGGCGGGACAATGGCTGGTCCACAGTGTCCCTCCACACCGTTCCCGAGGCCTCGGGGGGGAGGGAGGGATCAAATATCAGCCACCAGCCAGATGGTGCACTC
This sequence comes from Brachypetersius altus, assembly GCA_037974465.1. Lineage (NCBI taxonomy): Eukaryota > Metazoa > Chordata > Actinopteri > Characiformes > Alestidae > Brachypetersius > Brachypetersius altus. Next base: position 11,457 of record JBBPDB010111855.1, read on the forward strand.
TCCAATTAATTAATGGATTAATTAATCAATCAGCTGATCAGACAACAGACGAACAGCCTCTTCTTTAACCATGTCACTTTATTTAGGCGACCAGTCTTTATCAGAACCTCACAAACCAATGAGCTGAACTTCTTCATTAAGGTGGATCCAACTTGTAGATGTGGTTTAGGACACAGTATGATTTAAAATGTGCTGTAAAAATGAACGTCATTACAGGGGATCAGACTGAACTTCAGGAACAGGAGCACTGATCTTGAGTCAGCTTATATGACATCATAAATATCTGATCCCACACCAGTCCTGCTGTCGTCTGAAACAGACACCTGTAGTGCAGCTAGTGCGATATAGTGTCCTAAACCACATCCACAAGTCTGCTCCACCTTAATGAAGAGCTGGATGTGGCTTCACAGTCCAGAGAATTTTGGGTTTGTGTTTATGGTAAAAGATACTGACTTCTGAGGAAAAAGAAAAAATCATACACAACCAGCTTCAAAACAGCCCTGATCAGCACAGAGTGGTTAAAAAGTATAAAAGAGACAGATTTGTTATAAAAACACCTTTAATTAGCACCATTAAAGAATATTTCACACTCATCAGAAACCCTTCCCCTGTAGCTCCACCTTGCTGGAGAACAGTGAGACACTGCAGCCCAAGGTGAAGGAGAAGAAAAATAGAACCAATTTGTGTAAACGGTGCGTTTGATGTGAAAAAGTTCATAACAAAACACTCATTTTAACGTTGGAAGTGAATGGAACCAGAAGTCAAAAACCCAGCTGTTGTATTCACTATGGACCCCCAGTGAATCTCTACGTATCATATATGGATATCATATATGGTTATACGGATATTGACTGTAAAAAAGTGAAAAAACTGAATTAAGTTTTAGGCCTAAATGCCTCAGGTGTCAGATGGTGCAGCCACAACTGTTCCATGGAATAATTTTTTGTTAGGAGCTTTCAGATGCAGATATCTGGATCCATTCACAGTTCCAGTTTTGACTGAGAGTTTCCTCTGTTCGTCTTAAACACTGAACTGTGGAAGAATCCTGAATTTTGGGGGACCTCCCCTCACGTCTCCAGGGGAGTTATTCAGTCTGTGGAGAGCGTGCGATGTTAATGGAAAAGCAGCTTATGCTGATATTAAACCTCCAGCATTGTGAGAGTCTGAGCGTCAGCAGCGTGTTCCTCTGAACTGCCCTGCTTTGGTTCCTCATCACAGGTAAAAAGCGCCCCCTGCTGTAGCAGACACTTTATTGCAACAGAGTCCAGATGTTCGACACCACAGCGATCAGTCATTCATCTGGTCCAGCTGTGGACCCTGTCAGTCCTGACTCCGCCCCTTTCCACCAGTGCGCTTGCGCCGTTGTTTCTTTGTGGTGCGGCCCACGCGGTGCTTGCTTCCCATGGCAGCCGATGAACTCTTTTCAATATGATGGCCACGCCCCCTGGCATCCTGTTTACCTTTCTTCCTTCTACTATTCTTCTGTTTGGTGAAAGTCTGGAGTGAGGCAGTGAGAGACTTAATCCTGGGGGGGAGTGAGAGAGAAAGATTAAGTGTTCATCCTGTAAAAGTCTGTTGGTGAAACACGGCTAAACTAAATGACTAAAACTGTTAAAAGCAGGAGTGAGAAAAGGTTCCGATACTTTTTGGACAGAAGAGGATTCCCAGCTTTCTTCGGCAGCGCCTGCATCTTCTCTTCATCACCTTTCTCCTCATCCTCACTCTCCTCTGCTTCCTGCTGAATGACAAACATTTATCACACAAATCATGGAAGATTTCACAGCAAGGATCAGGTCCCATCTTCCAGTACACCAGTTTGGCCCCGCTCCTTCATGCTGAAATTCTAAGCAGTGGTCCCGTGCATGCCGTCTTTTAAATGAGCTATAGTACAGGGCAGGCAAACAATCAGAAAATAGATCGTTAACACTCAGAAAAGGGTAAAGAGACCCTTTAAAAACGCCTCAGCCAACACCTCAGTTTTACTTGCATACTGCAGCTTTCAGTACTTCAGAGTCAGTTGTGAATTGTTTGATGATTTTTTCCCCCCTCTCCAAACTATCCCTTTAACACCCCTGTGCTTCACCTGAGGGGTCAGCAGCCGAGCGTTGGACAGGTCGAGGTCACTGATGGTTGTCACAGTGACTGTGTGATTAGGGTGGTTATACTGCACGCATTCAGTTGTGGCTGTGACGGCATCCTCCAGCTCATCAGCCCCCTCTAAACATCAAACAACAACAACAACAACATCATTACAGGTGTAGAGACAGACACACACACTCTCACAGACAGACAGCTTACCCAAGGCCTCCCTCCTCTCTTTCAGCATCTTCAGGTATTCTTTATGTCTCTGTAAACAGAAACAGTGATATTTATGCAGCGTTCACATCAACAGTAAAGGTCCACACCCTCTCTCTCTTACACACCTCCTCTCTGACTCGTTTCTGCTCCTCTTTAAGTTTGTTTTTCATCTCCAGAATGGCTGCTTTCCTCCTCTCCACCTTCCTCTTGTGGAAGCCGGTGAGAAAATCTCTAAAAAGCGAGAAAGTAATAAAAAAACACGTATTTCATTGGAACTCTACGGTCCACCATAACAGGTCCAGTGGTGCCTGTGCGGCTCCTCAGACTGCAACACTACTGCAAGTACATTTACGGTGGACCGGATAATGAAACCCAGTTCCACACTCACTGTCTCTCCTTATCGTCGAACACCAGCACGCACTTCTTCTCCCCCCGCTTGGCTCCTGGTTTACCTTTAAACCCCGGTTTATTCTGCTTCTTTTTATTTTTCGCCATGTTTTCATCCGTCACTTTCCGCCGACACGTGGGACACTGAGCGTGCGCGCAGCCCTCAACACAGTCCCACTGCCAGCACCGCAAAACTACGTTCCGGCCTTAAATATCCCATCTTTACATTTTACATTTGACATTGTTTTAAATACACCTTTATATCAACGTATCATAAAGTGTTGAGTTGCATTTGACTCTGATATATAAATATATTAGTAATTTTTGATTCTCTTTACACAGGCTGACATTTGCCAGAGGTCAATGATAATGTTAGATTTTAAGGGTAAACACAACATGAGACTAAAGTTTTTTTTTGTTTTTTTTTTAACAAAAACCAAACACTAACATTCGTTGAAATATGCATACTTGTGTAAAAATTAAAATTCACCACAGAAACAGCATTCCCTCCTGCGCAGATACACTCAGTCAACAGGGGGCAACATTATAGGAGATCTCCACTAATGTCTTGGGTTAAGGTGAAAAGAGGGGATTCAGAGCGAGTCAGAACTGTTCACAATGGAGGTGAATGGAATCACACGTTACTGTAAATGCTACTAACAGAAAGTTATCCCATTAAATGGTTATTGCCGTTGTTCTGCCAGTTTTGAGAAATGTTTGGTCCTAAAACTAAACCCATTCATGGTGTAGGGATACATGCAGGGTATCGTGAGGCAAAATAGACCCCAGAGAACAGTGATTTAGTTCAGATTCACTATTTTACCATCGTCAGAATAACACTCAGAGACATGTGGAGCAGTGAACTATTTGTGCTCCATTCACCTCCACTGTAAAGAGATCAGAGTCTCTGCAACGAACCGTTTCACGCCAAACACACTGAACTCTCTCTGTGTTTGGGGGAAAAGATAATTGTATTTTAATCCTGAACAGGCTGGTAGACAGAGATGATTCTGCCTTGAAGTCACCTGCAGTTCTGGGGGACTTTAAAAGTCAATTCACACTGTATATATGTTTTTTACTCATTACCTCTGGAACAGCTCATGAACCTGAACACATCTGCTGAAAATTCTGTTTTTAAGAATGGTTATGATAGCAGGTTTTGTTTAAATGTTGCAAAGTACTTATATTTATATATACACACACACAACACTGTGCAAACGTCTTGAGTCACCCCTCTTCATATTTTGCTTCTGAAGATTCAGACTTACTTGTGTTTTTAATGTAGGCTTGAGAAGCAGTTTTCCAGGCTTCCTGGAGGACTTTCAAAGATTCATTTTCAGTCCAGTTCCCAAACCCCAGTTTTAAAGGAATGGGTTTTGTTTGTTATTCAAGCATAAGGCCTGAACCAGTGAAGAAACGGGCAGATGATTCCAGATGATCAGGCGGTGATCAGTGTACTGGTGGTGCTGAATGCTGAGTGGTTGGAACTCCTTAATCAAGGCTCCTTGTATCTTTAGACACTTTGCAGCCTGTCAGTAAAACATTTGTTCCCATTTCTTTCATTTACTCAACTCACTAAACCAGAGACAAGACTATTTGACATACAGCAAAAAGTATTTTTACACCAAGGTGATACAAAGTAAAATATAAAGAAATGAAGTAGGTTTCTGCAGGACTGTGACGGAAGTGATTTATAGTTCTTTTTGCTCCATTACTAGTATCATGAAAACAAAAATCTGTAAATTTACAAATTTTTTGGGGGGGGAAACTCATTTAAACAGACACAAAACCAGGCTGCCATGACCATATTCTGTTTTATTACAAAATAATCAGAAAAAATTCAAACACATTCAAAGGGAAACGCAAAAAAAAAAGCGAAGTGTAACACTCCCCCTCTCTCTCTCACACACACACACACAAACCTTTAACTACAACTTTAATTATGACCATCAAAAAAGGGGAATTATCAACAAAGTTACTTCCATCCCCAACCCCCATAAACACCTAGGCAGCTGCAAAATATTTAATAACCCAGAATCCTCAACAGCTACTTTTGCGGAAGTGAGCGGGACTGTCACGTTTCCAGAATTGTAGAAAAGTTACAGGAAAAGTTAATAAAAACATAAAGACCAGAAACAGACAGTCATTCATTCAGTGTGTTGAGTAAAAAGCTTCTTACAGCCTTTAAAGTCCACACAGAGAGAGAGAGCAGGAGAGACACGCGGTACAAAATGATTTAAGTTGGTCAGAGCTCCACAAACCTGTTCTCCCTCCTGCACTGAAACGATCCCACTAAGCTTGAAGTAAGACTTTGGTCTCTACGATGCTATTTACACATTATTTACAATCAGGTGTGTGTATGAGAGATGCTGTTCTGAATAAATAGATTCTATAAGCTATTTCAGTAACGACACTGTTATATAATGTCTACATTTTACATAATTATATAATAATTCATTGTATAATGCAGTATATAATGGGTTCCTGTTAAGTGTGTGTGTTTGCGTGTTACAGAATGTGTATAGTGTAAAGCACTGTGCACAGTGAGGTGTGATGAGGCAAAGTGTGTGTGTGTGTGTGTGTGTGAGGTAGATTGACACACTGGTTTAGGGTTCTAATTCTCATCAAATCTTTTCAGCCAGATTCCGGTGTGTGTGTGTGTGCTCTGTAAAAATCTCAGAACAATAAATGTGTCTGTGACGGTTTGTGTGTGTTTAAGTGTGTGTGTATTAGGAGAACGTTCCTATTACTAAGGCCTCAAGCCTGAGTGCAGAAGGTGTATATGGAGGGGAGGGGAGGGGAGTGTGTGTGTGTGTGTGTGTGTGTGTCTGTGTGAGAATCCAACTCGTCAGTAGATTGAAGAAAAATCCAATTTACAGATTTTTGTGAACATGAGGACATTGCCGTGTTCAGCAGATGCCAACCAGAAATCTGTGTTTGTTTGTTTTGTGAGATAAAAAGGTTTTAAAAGGTGGTTTGTGGTAAAAGTTGTCCTACCAAGGCCAGTTTATCTACTAGGTCAGACGAAGCCCCAGAAACACAGCTTCACAATTATATGGCTTTCCAGAAAACATGAAAATATAATTTTTTTGCACATTTAACCCCAAGTTGCCCCAGGGAGACTGCCCCTCTGTAGTTAGGGAACGGAAGTCGCTTTGGATAAATCCATCTGCTAAATGCCGTAAATGTAGGTCATTTAATTTCCATAAAATAACAGTAACTACAAACAAATGCTTGTTTTAAATTTAGGCAAAGACATTAAAAAAATTCATTCAGAGCTGCATCACATGCCCAGAAATTCATGTTATTTGCCTAGCAGTTAGGGCGAGGGTTTGATTCCCAAGACTGCTAGGCACCTCTGAGGTGCCGCCCCTATGCACTGCTCCCTGGGACGCCGTGTTTCGGGCTGCCTGCTGCTTCACTTGGTGAATGGGTTAAATGCAGAGGTTGAATTTTGTGCTGTGGTTCATGTATGACAGTATGGTCACTTTCAAAATTAAAGTGTTAAACCCATTTACCAAGACGAGGATATTGGCATGTGGCTTAATTTTAAATGTCCAAACAGTTTAAAAAAAATTCTGTTCTCAAACAGGATTTTCATTGAGAAACCGAACGTTTAGAATTGGTCCTGACTTGCTTTAGGTAGTCATAGTCTTGGACTCGTCTTGGATTCGGCCGCACGGGATCTACATTTAATAAAATACTAGTCTGAAATCTGTTATTCAATAATTACTGAAAACTCCTGGCACCCACTTTTTAAATCCTCTGTATCTCAAAGAGTCTGTGGGACACAGAGGTTTCCTGAAAGGCTTAATCAGATCCCTTCAGTGTGTGTGTGTGTGTGTGTGTGTGTGTGTGAATGAAGGAGAGAGAGAAATTATGTGATTGTGGGTCCTCTACCCAGGATGTGTTGGAAGTTTCTGGGTGTGTATTAGCATGTGTGTGTATATGAGTGAGTGAGTGAGTGAGTGTGTGTGTGTGTGTGTACGCGTGTTTATGATGTGATGGTGGGTCCTCGCACCAGGATGTGTTGGAAGTTTCTGGGTGTGTATTAGCATGTGTGTGTATATGAGTGTGTGAGTGAGTGTGTTTGTGTGTGTGTGTGTGTGTACGCGTGTTTATGATGTGATGCTGGTTCCTCTCAGCAGGATGTGTTGACATTCTGTGAGGGTTCTGCGGTCTCCTGCTCTCTCCAGGGTTCGTTTGGCCTCTGCCAGCATGCGGGCGCGGTGCCCGGGGGGTGTGAGGAGAGGCACAGGCAGGTGGCTGAAGGCCAGCAGGATAACGTGAGCTCTCTCTCTCTCTCCTGCAACACATGTGCCCTCTACAGGCACCCAAGAAAACACTGTTACGCCAGAATTCAGACTTTAAATCTTAACTGTAAACCTAAATTTAAACATTAATGAGGAGATGCTGCCAACCCAAAAAGATTCACACCTGAGTAAGTCTGTGTTCTCCGGCGCAGACTGTGCTCCAGCAGCTGGTGTGTGCGAGTGGGACTTGCTCCTGCCATCAATCTTACAGTAGTCTCATGTAGAAACACCTACAGGGAGGGGAGAGTGCTGTATTAGAGATCATGGGTTTTGCATTAGAGATCAATAGTGTGATATTAAAGATTAACAGTGGGCTTTTGGAGTTTATAGATTTTGTATTGGAGATCAATAGTGCAAAATTAGAAATCAATAGGTCAGTTTTAAAGATCAATAGTGTTCTATTAGAAATCAACAGTGTGCTACTGCAGGTTATAAGTTTTGTATTAGAGATCTATACTGTGGTATTGGAGAACATAGATTTTGTACTGGAGAATAGTGTGGTATTGGAGCTTATAGGTTTTTTATAGCAGATTAATAGTGAAGTTTTGGAGGTTAAAGGTTTTGTCCTAGAGCGCAATAACTGTGCGCTATTGGTTATATGTTTTGTACTGGAGATCAATAGAGATTATTACCTTGTGCTGTGTCTGGGGGAAGCCCTGGGCAAGTCTGCGCAGGGAGCTCAGGTCCCTCTGGAATCCAGCCAGCTGCGAAGTAGGGGCGGGGCTGGGCTCTCCATTAGCTCCACCTCCTCGCTGCCACAGGCTGGTCCTCAGGGTCAGCAGGACGTCACACATCAGAAGCTCCATTCCCTGCAGGAGGAATGGAGGGCAGAACCTGTAATTAAATCACCAGCCCAGCTCGTCTAACAGCAGCACTGAGGAGCAGCCGGATGTTCAGAGGAGGGCTCCAGCTGAGCAGGACAGCACTTATATAAAGGCTCAGTCCAGCTCCTGGAGGGCTGGTCAATACAGGAGCATACCTGGCTGCACCTGATAAGATTCCACTGATAAAAAGCCTCATCGGATCATTTTCTGTATCAGGATCTAATCCTGTTTATTTCCAATATCAATCAATCCTTCAACACTCAATACACTTGCATCAACCTAATCAATACAGACCAACTAAAGACACAGAACTCCCCAGAAATCAGGAGAACTTTTCTGAAGATCAACAGGACCTGTGTGTTTGTTTGTGAATATATTTGTGTGAGAGTGAGTGTGTGTGTGTGTGATAGAGTGAGTGTGTATGTGTCAGTTGGAGTGAGTGAGTGTGTGTGTGTGTGTGTGTGTGTGTGTGTGTGTGTGTGTATGGAGGGATATGG
>JBBPDB010111873.1:0-19770 GCA_037974465.1 Brachypetersius altus
TTCATATGTGAATGTGTGTGTGTTTCAAATGTGTTTGTGTAACAAAAGTCTGAAATATTTCCTAAACGGCCCCCCATTCAATTGCCCTTTTCAGTCCCTCGAACAACCAGTTGTTAAGAATCAAATGTAGTTGATAACTTGGATCGGTTAAACCAGACAAGCCCCTAACTAGTACTTTCCCACAAGCAGAACACCATGCACCCCACCAAAAGAAATTCTGAAATAAATGAGAAAGATAATGATTGGAATTTGTGCAGAAAGGGGTTAATAATCATGTTTTAGAATTTCTCTTATAGGAGTGGTTCTCAAACTGGTCCTCAAGGCCCCCCAGTGCCTGAGGCCCCCTCAAGGCCCCCCAGTGCCTGTTGCTCACTGATCAGTCTTTGTTGCTGTAGGTCCTGGTCTGGCATTCATTGCTTATCCACGTGCAGTGGCCATGATGCCTTTACCTCAGTTATGGGCAATTTTCTTCTTCGTTATGATCATTTTCCTTGGATTAGACAGTGAGGTAAGACCAGATGTTGGCCCGTCTTATAGAAACACTGCTTGAGAAACTTCAAGACAAAACTCAATCAATCAAAACTTTGCATCAGAATGCAATGGGTTTTGTAATAAGAGTACCTTTGTGTTTGCAGTTTGTGTATCATGAAGCTCTGGTGACAGCGATCTCAGACATGTATCCCTCCTTCTTCAAAATTGGACACCGGCGCAAAATTCTGCTTCTCCTTATCTGTATAGCCAGCTTCCTTGTTGGCTTGCTGATGGTTACAGAGGTAAAAGTTCAACCATAGTAGTACTAATGTGAAAATTCAGCTCTCTTATTCATCACATTCAGCAAATAACTGTCATACTGTTTTAGCGGAGCCTGTATGAAGCAATTAAAATAAACTATAAATAAAGAGTTTGATTACATTTCAATATGTATAAAATTTAAGAAGTTTGCTTCTTTTTGTCTCTCTTCGAAGGGCGGTCTGTATGTCTTCCAGTTGTTCGACTACTATGCTTGTAGTGGAATGACTCTTCTGGCCTTTGCTATCCTTCAGTCCATCTGTGTTGGATGGGTTTATGGTGGGTATATATTTTCATATTTATTAGGCTGGGTTAGTGTAACTAAAAGCATTAAAACATTAATCACAACATGCAGTTTCGACACGTTACTATTGTTTAAGTAATCTTGAAGTAACTTGTGCTTTCAGGTGCGGATCGGCTGTATAAAAACATTGAGGACATGATTGGCTATCGGCCCTGGCCCCATATGAAGTACTGCTGGAAATATATCACCCCTATTATTTGCACAGTAAGTTATATGCAGAAAACAGCTCTCTATTAAACATTATTATATTTACTAAATCAGCAAACCTATAGCAAGTACAGTAATAGACATTGCACAAGGGTGTTTGCTTTAGAATCAAGAGATACTCTTAGCTGTGTGGCTTATAGTATACTGTCTAATGTGTCTCAACTGTGTTTGTATATGTGAAATCAATGCTTGGTCACTGTGCCTCTGCATACACACCTAAAAAACCAAAACTGCTTGTGGAGTTGGATGTCCAGTGAACTTATTCACACAAATTATACCGGGGACAAAAAGACTACATGAATACGATCTCCAGTCTTACTTTCCCAATACCCTGCTAACCTGGTTCTCCCACCTCTTACCCCCTCTGACACTCTGGTTCTCTCACTTCTTTTCCCTGCTAATTTCACTATCAATGAGAAGGATGTTAGTGTTAAGAGACAAAGGGTGGGAAAGGCTATAGCTCCTCACTGAAACAGCTCTGTTCTCACATGCTAGAATCTTCCTGGTCTTCAAAAACAATGTTGTACTAATTGACTACAAGCCAGACCATTGCAGTCATGAGAGTCTTTGAATACAAAAGGCCATTACAAACCCCTTGCTGGATCCCTGCAGATCAAACAGGTCTTTCAGGATATCATCAGTCTAGGGAATTATGCAAGAGTTTCTGCAGGTAAGACTTTCACAGCTGTTTGTGCCAGACCTCATCTGCTGCTGGATCAAGGCTTTTTTTGACAAACAGGAGAGCAGTGGGGCTAAGAAAACACCTGTTAGACATCCGCTCTCTCAACGCCAGAATACCCCAAAGCTTCTCACCCCTTGTCTACACCAATGATAGAAAACAACCTTCTGTGAAGATCATAATTAAATCATGACCTTTATAATCAATAGTGACAAATCTGCCCCTAGCAAGGCAGTCACCTGATGCTGAATTTCCAAAACACTGGTGATGGTGCTGGATTTTAGAAGCAACTAAGCCTCTCTTTCCTAATTCATTATCCAAGGTTCTGTGTTTTCCACTAATTAGTCACTCCAGTTTCTTGGGACCTCCATATAGTGTGCCCTGGAGTAGGAAGGGAACATGGTATCACCAAGAATAGAGAATTACTTCTGCAACAGCTGAGGGAACTGACAGCTGAAACAACTGAAATTCGACCAGTCACAAGCTCTGGTCATCTAGTTCTGCAGTCAACAGTTCTACATTGAACTGCTTTGTCAGTAATCATTTGGTTTGGATCCTCCACCTCATATGAATGAGACAAACCCTGGCACACATTCAGTAGACCAAAGAGAATTATTGTCTGCCAGAGCTTCAGCACATACATAAGAGCTGGGTCAGGTCGTCTCTCCCTGAGTACAAGACTTGGGGCTGTGGAAGTCAGCACAACTAGACATACAAGTACATTTTCAGAACATTTGTACTTGAACTTTAAACAACAAACTTCACAAACTTAATTTATTGTTCACTGTGGCCTAAATCTTAATTTTCCTCCGTACCTATGTGTATTAGCACAACTGTACATATGTTCATATCTTTCTGGTTTATTCTGAAAATAATAACTGAAATTGTGTTTTATAAGATACATTTTTTATTTTTTAAGTGCGCAGCACCATGCTTTTAGTATTTGCAGTGTCTCGGTTAAGTTGTATGTCTGTTTGTGGCACCTGTCACCAGCATCTGTCTTCATGAAAAAGACAGGTGAGGACTTTGAGTTTCAAGAGTTTAAGTGAGTAAATCTTGCCTGGATGAACTGCATGTCCATCTTCCTCACCCTCACCACTACCGCTATGTTCCTCTTTTTCCAAAGGGCACCTTTATCTTCTCCTTGGTTAAGTACACCCCACTGAAGTTCAATAACATATATGAGTACCCATGGTGGGGCTATGCTATTGGAGGCTTCTTCACACTCTCCTCCACCTTGCTGGTCCCCATCTGGATGGTGTATGCAGTGTGCAGAACCCCTGGGTCTATTCGGCAGGTAATTTAACATGCACTTTACAGTCCAACTGATTTTCCAAACAGTACTGGAAGTGACAGTCAGCCAACACAAAGGTGCCAGTGCACTTAAATGCAGCCATAAACATCGAGTCAAAAAAGTATCCTTCAAAAGTGAAACTATAGTTTGGTGTTGCATTGTTTTTGTGTTGAAAATATTTGTACTGTTTTTAAAAATCAAGGCTAATTTGAGTTTTGTAATTCAGTGATGCAACGTTTTTTATGCAGTTTTGAATCAAAGGTGTATTGCCATTATTTAATGTTTATAGAAATGCTTATTATTAATGTCTGCTTAGCATATGGATTTGTTCAAGCAAAGTTGTACATTCCAATATCGTACAAATGATATTGTATTGCTTAATATAGTCAGCTGCTCCTAGTCAGATTTTCACCTTTTACTCAATTTTTACACTAATATGTCCCCCTAAACCAGAGAATGAAAACTCTGTGCACCCCAGCTGAAGACCTGCCTAAACCGAAGTCTGCAAAGAATGAACTGGCCTCACGCACCTTTGAGACTTTCATAGATCATCAGACCTTACGCTCTGTTCATGGACACATTCCTGCAGACGTATAATCTCACCATATGACAAATATCAGCACACACACACACACACACACACACACACACACACACACACACACACACACACACACACGCACATACCCACACACATACTCCAACAAACTCACTGTCTCACTGTTACACATTGGACTCTCTGAAGATAGATGGTCACGATGGTCATCTTCATTATCATCATTATCTAAGTCTGCATAATCATTATGTTTGCTTATAACTTTTCATTGCCATTCCTTTATTAAAATTTGAACTGTTTATTATGCCCACGTTTACAGTAAAGTAACGGTATGGTGCATGAATAAGCTATGTGAACAAAACAGAAAGCCTGGACGCTTTCACAAAGCATAGTGCTGATAACGGTGTGCCATTTTCATCCATATTTAATACTTATATATTTATAAGTAATCTTTATGGACAGGTCTGTTTAGTATTTCAGTGTACAGTCTTTACATTGTGTGTATATAGTGGTTAAATGGTTCTATGATTGCATGAACTTGAGTGACTTATTTTGCTGTATGTGAATGGTTGTTATATGGCTCCCAATTTGAACATATTGTTAAATCATTAAACAATATTAAGTGAATCTTCTAATGTAGTTTTTTTAGATCAAGGACGCCTCCTTGATCAAGGAATTACGTTTTTGTTACCGCGCACAATAAAACACAGCTCACGTCTTCTCTATCAGCTTTGGACGAACAGTTCCATCTACTGGACAAATCGCAGTATTACTGGTTCCACAACCTTTACCCACAAAATATTTGGCTCTCAGCGGGCAACATTACCATCTAAGAAATGAAAAAGACTGAGGGTTACAATTATACTATACTATAGTTATTTAAAAAATCTTGCAAACACTTCAAAGCGTTCAGACACACTTTGAGGTGAAAACCTTATTTGCGGTGGGTTATAAAAATGAGATCGCCACTGAAAATTATTTTCTTTAGCACAAAAAATTATTAAACATGATATTGTTGGCATAACAATTTGAGTGAATTATTATCATATGTACATCAACTACCAAATTTATTTCTATTCTGTGTGTCCCCTTTTGCTTTATTGTGTGCACTTTTGTGTAAAAGCCTTGTGTTTAAAATTGGAATTTTGACAGAACCTTCACTTGGTTTTGTAAAGAAAAATTAAGAGCATAAACAGCTTTCTACATAATGTTAAAATATTGCAATTGTGTAAATAAAAAACTATATATATATCTATAAAGAATATATAAATTGAAATAACTATAAAGCATCTGCAGCGGACTGTCCAAATAAAGACAAATAAAGTATTTGGCATATATTTAGTATGCCAAATACTTGCTAAGTCTTTATTTGGATAGTCAGTTGCAGATGCTTTATAGATGCGTTATAGAACATTCAACTAAATATCTATTACATTTTCCTAACCATAACCCAGGTTCTACTCTAAACCTTAACTTCAACCCAAAACTCTAACCCTGGCCCTCAGCTTAGCCTGCTACTAATAGTAACCCTATCCTACCTTATTCTAAGACAAACAGATGTTTCTAAACTCGACACACTCATTACCACATAAATCGTCATCTTAATTCTGCATTTATGAACTGGTGTGCTGTGCCTTAGTATTGTGTGTCACTCTCTCAGGTTTTGCTTGTTTCCTGAATTTAACGGCGATATTTTTTTTATCGCGCGAAAATAGCATGACAGGTTATAAAGAAGAAAAGCAGGCAAGGTTTTAAAGTATGTCTAATACTGTGTAGGTGGGTGTTGGAACAGTGTGTGGATGTTTAAACAGTGTGGGTGATAACGATGAAAAGTGTGGGAAGATACTTCCCCCAGGTGGCTGCCTGGAGTACTACAAATCGAGAAATGACTTTCCTGTGATCAGAATTTGTTTGAGGCATGCTATATTTAGCATGTATTCTCTAAACCACAAAGATTAGCCCAGATCTTCTTAACTACCCGCTGTCCACTGACTTATGTTCATTTGAACGCACCTCATTATCTATAACGGTGAACGCCTGGCAGCCCTTATCTGTTGTTGAGCTGGTGATAAACCCTTTGTAAGAGGCCAGAAAGAGATTTAGGAGCGAACCTGATTAAGGGATGCATGACTTTCAACAAACAGGTCACCCCAGAGACTCTGACAGGCTGCTTAGACTGTTACTGTCAGAACATGATTAAGCTCTGATTCCTGTACTTATGGATCTTAAGTGAATCCTCTTGCAGTGACAGATGGTTCTAACACTTGAATAACATGACAATTCAACCTTACATAGAAGCAAAACCTGTAATTATATCTGGCTGTTGAAAATATTGAATATTGATACAATACCTTTAATGGATATTGCTTTTCTTTAGTTTTCTCACTTAGATGGTCATCTACAAGAACCATTTTAATAAAGGGTTCTGAGCTAAAACACCATAAAACTATATAACAACTGATCTTCTAGTATTCTCCCATGTGAAGAAAGTTTTCCTACATTGTGGTTTTTTATAGACATAAAGCTTGAAATTTCATCAGTAAAGTTTATAGCCCATTTTCCAATTTAAGCTATCAACTATACTTCCAAACTGTTGAAAACCCATAAAACGGTCCTGATCTGAACTTCTCCTTTGGACAAAACATAAAAAGAGCATGTCAGTTTATTAAACATTATCAGTTTAATGTTTAATTCATTTGGTCTCGACTGTAGTTAACTTCGGCTGCAGTTCTTCAGCTTTTGACCATAAAATGCACTGGAAATGATGTTTTGGCAAAACTTAATTATATCTCTTAATAACTGTGTATTTTTTATACCAAGTGGTCAAAAAATCAGGAGGATGGTTAATTACAAAGACGTTTATACCCCCAAAGGTAACTGAATATTTGGAATTGATACACAAAAGACACAGAGACTTTTATAATAGGGATGGGGACTTTTCTGACCAGGGGTGGGGGTTGTTTAAATCAACCTGGTGTATGGACAAATGATACAATATAATTAGAAATTATATGTATTCTAACAATTCTACCAGTAATTCAATAGTTCTAACAGTCATTTCCCATGTCTGTTTCTAGCTGAGGAACTGTATATGGGATTAGGCACTGGCTGCTGTCTTTTATTGGCACCTCTAACTGAGACTAAATCCACAATCACTGCTTGATTAGACAATGACTATTTAATCCAAGAGTGTTGGATTAATTAACAACATACAAATGGTTACATGAGTGCTGAACAGCACCAATTCTCAGAAGAGCTGAGTAATGCTACGCACACCTCAGTAACAGTACAAACATGATTATGGTGATTTGGGAACCTTTGGAACTGTAGAGAAGAAATCTTTAAACTGCCTCACCCTCAAGGGGAAGCTACACATGGAACAGGAGGAACCTCTGGAGATAAAGACAAGATGTGTTGAAGAACCTTTTAGTGAGTTTTTAATTACTATTTATTTATTTATTTTTTTATTACAAGATCTATGCTGTGTTTCTTGAGTTGTAGTCGCAAATAAGTGCTTTGGCTTGTCAGTTTTTTTTTTGTCAGTATTATATTTTAAGGTAAGTACTATAATTTCAATGTTGTGAGTGATTTTGCAAGTTCTAATAATTCATTTTGTGACAAAAAATGTGTGTAAATATGTTCTAAATTAAATCCCGGACAATCAGGATAATTAGTTCAGGATGTGGAACAACACAGTTATGTAAAGGACGGGGCTCTGTAGACCTAGGGGAATGCGTGTCTTTGGGTAGGGATGCAGGTAGGGGAAATTGTGATGCTTAAACCAGAGAAAGCAGATGTCATGTGGAGTTATGCAAATTCTGCACTCAGATCAGATAACATGGACAGGATTTTCTGGAACGTGTCAATCCGATCAAGAAGGACTGGAGCCTTAGGAAGGGGTACAAGCTCAGGGGTGTTAGCAGCTTGTTAGGACCTATTTATGCCCTTAATGCTAACCTCAAGCTGTTAGCCTTCTTGAAAATGTTGACATAACAGTTTGAGAGATTTTAATCTGACAGATGGTACAGGTTCACTCTTGTTAATACGAACCTCGTGTTCTTCTTAAAGCAAAGCAGATAATTTTAGCAAACAAATGTAAATGAAAACAATGTTTGAAAGTCCTTTTAAAAAGTAATTCTAGTAGATTTTAATAAACAAAATAAATTGTTAGACATTCTTGTGTAGCTGTGAACTGACAGGTCTAATATCAAGCTCTAGGTAGCGCATTGGTTTAGGGAACACAGGTTTGGGGTGTCAAAGTCTAAATTAGATATAGTCAAACACAGGAATGGATTATTCACGATGCATGTTTTATTCATCATGACCTTTATCAGTCTGATATGAGAACATCCTCAGTTATTCATTGTAATAAATACACAATAAACATTTTTTTGTGGATCCTCTCATGTAAATGACTGAAACATCATCTAAATTTCCAGGGACGAAACACACAATCTGATGATAGAGTCAACACCCAGACATCTTAAGTGACAGTTTAATGCTCTAGGGTTGGCTATATTTTTGGCTCAGATGCTTTAGTGTGTAAAGCTATGCATTCATGTTAGTGTATTACTTTATAGCACTCTAAAGTACAACTCTAATAATTTATCACTAAAGGAAATGCTTTTGAAATAAATTGCTTAGGTTCAAAATACAGTCAAGTATCATTTACTTCATTGTTAAATGTTTGTTTAAGAGTTTTTCCTTATAGCACACTTATTCACATTAATTTCAACTATTAAAGTGTTAGACTAAAAGTATTACTTTAAATAGCAGGAAACACAGAGTATTTTTCTTTATAAACAACAAGAAGAAAACATATGCAAACAAGTAACTGCAATCTGTTTTTAAACTAAATAGCAATAAAACTCTCACAGCTCAGATCATGCTGGTCTGACTTCTCTACAGGATGGTGGAGCTGGTAATGCTGGTAGTCCAGCATGTTCTTGGTACTGTTTTCTCAGCATCAAAAACCAAGATTGTCACCTAAACATCCGAAACTTGCTTTCCAGGGAAAACTGTACCAATTTCCCCAGAGAACCGTTTCAGCTAAGCCAGGTTCAGTCCTCACTGGTAAGCTGTATAAAGCACAGTAATAGAAATGTGTATAACTGCCACACTATTATAACTCTTATGGGTTTTTATTTTGTATCATCTATTGTTTAAAATGAGATTTTATCTAATTAACAACAGATCAAGAGATGAGTCTCAACATACTATGTCTGAATGTCAGGGTGCAGGCGTGTACTCAGTTTAATGAAGAAAAAAGTACAGCCTAAAATTACTTGAAGACGTTCTCTGCTTTTGAGATAAATTGCAAGTGCAGTTGTACATTTAAATTCTCCCAAAGGAACAGAGCGCTGAGGGGGCTGTGGTAGTCTCCGACAGCAGGTTTGCTGCGGACAGAGTTGGTGATCTCTACACCACATAAGATGCTTTGTCTATCATATTCCATGTTGATTTTCTTTCACAAAAAGTGGTCTGGCAGTGATGCCGGAAAGACAGTTGACTAATTGACTAAAACGCTGAAAGTGGATAAATTAAAAGGTCTTTTACTCTCTGTGACAAGCCTAGTTGGATAATGAGGCGAGAATAATTGCATTAAATGTTGACGCACACAGCAATAGGAAGAGACGTATTGTTTGGTTGACCTGTTATATAAATTCTTGTCCAAACTTATGACGAACTTCATGAAATGATTGCATCCAAAGGCAACATCATTGCATTTCACATGAAATATATGGTTTGAATACAAAATTGGCTGTAATTACAAACGGAGCCTGTGACAGTTTTTATGTTTGCTTTTGTGAATGTAGTCAGATTTGCAGAATGTGTACAGTGAACAGAATCATTAGCATTTATCCTTTGGGACTTACGCTTCAGCTTTGGAAATGCTTTAAAAGAAGAAGGTAAGCATGTAAAAAGATCTGCTCTCAATAAAGATAAAACCTATTGGATAATTATGCTCTAACAGGGGGCTCTTTTTGGCAAGACCTCACTGGTTAAGAATAATTGCCACTCACTGCCACGAGAAACATACTCTCTGAAAAAAGGGGTTAGAGCTCTGGATGTATGTTTTCAATTATAAACCACTTTTCTGCTGATAAGGTCCTTAGGTTTCTAAAACACTTCTGTGTTAAACAACAATAACACAATAGGAAATTAAGGAAATTATGAAAATAATATTTCCAGAAGCCAAACAATCCATGAGCACATGGTTTTAATTCCTTAATTATGGACATTTTTCTGCAGTAGAATACATTTGTAAAACCTCTTTTGGGCACTACATTCTCAATTGGTCTGAAAGGCAGACATTCATGACTTGATGAAGTTTGATGATTACCATTGTCTGTATCACTTTCAGTTGTCATATATTTTCTCTTGATAAAATGGCTTTAGAACTGATTAAAATTAATTCTGATGCTTGTTGGAAAAGTCTTCTCAAAAGTTAATGTAGGCTTCATAAAATGGCCATAAATGGTCATGTTGGTCATGCTTGCAAATACTGGCTTTTAGTTAATTGTTATCCAATTGTCTCACTCATCTTATGCCCCTTGGCCACAGTGTTTAATTCATTTGAAGCCTTAGACCATTTAATCCTTAAAGCTTTGTGAGTAGCAGGCAGACATTAAGCAAGTCTCTTTTACGTTAACCAAAGTGCATACTAAAATATTCAAAGACTCATCAGGTTTCTTTTGCAAAGTTTAGGGAAGGACTGAAATGATTGTCCATGGTCCACATTACAGATGCAATATCCAGAGATTAAGTTGAAAGATGCTGAGTTGTTTATTTGAAAAACACATCTATATGCCCTCTGTATTTATTTATTTATATATGTGTATATATATATATATGTATGTGTCATCAGTGGTTAGCATCTAATCCCTTTCCTGATCTCTTTTGGATTTCTTTCGCTAAGCTCCTCAAAAGGTATAAATCCAGCCTCCTCATCTTTGCAAACATAGGCACTGGTCACGACTTTGAAGACGCAAGGCTTATTCAGCACCTAGGGAGACATTTCAAAACTTCAGAATGAATGGTACAGAGGGAGAAAACTTCTATATTCCCATGTCTAATAGGACTGGGCTAGTAAGGAATCCTTTTGAATACCCCCAGTACTACTTGGGGGATCCATGGCAGTTCAAACTACTGGCTGCCTACCTGTTCATACTGACTTGTTTTGGTTTTGCGATCAATGGCTTGACATTAGTCGTCACTGTTCAGCACAAAAAGCTCAGACAGCCACTCAACTTTATTCTAGTCAATTTGGCAGTGGCTGGGATGGTCATTGTCTGCTTTGGATACACCATGGCAATGGTTTCAGCTATTTATGGCTACTTCATCTTTGGACCAGTAGGGTGTGCCATTGAAGGTTTCATGGTAACTTTGGCAGGTAAGTGAACCAGCTCAATTGCATATTTTTTAATGGACATTTGTTTAGTAACATTTGTGCATTTCAAATTTGTAGCATATTATTTACACATTTTCCTACACCTTTTTCACATCAGGTCAGGTTTCTTTGTGGTCCTTGGTTGTGCTGGCCATTGAGAGATACATTGTGGTCTGTAAACCCATGGGCAGCTTTAAATTCAGTTCTACTCATGCCTTTGCTGGCATTGGTTTCACCTGGTTCATGGCAGCTTGTTGCGCTGTTCCACCACTTGTGGGCTGGTCCAGGTAATAAAATGTACTTCTTTTCATTTGAAATAATGAATTATATAATAATAACACTAGTTATTAGACAATTATCTGTAGTTGAAGACAGTTGAAGTATGATTTGTTTGTCCTTTGTCGAGTTCCCTAAAGAACTGCTTGATTATTTTACTTAGTTCTGACTAAGAAAATAAATAAAGGGGATTTAAAATACTGACATTGCTGGCCCTCCTTTCCAAACAAATTCATCCCTGAAGGCTTGCAGTGCTCATGTGGACCAGACTACTACACCCTGAACCCTGCATATAACAATGAATCTTATGTCATTTACATGTTTTGTTGTCACTTCATGTTTCCGGTCACAGTCATCTTCTTTACCTATGGGAGTCTGGTGTGCACAGTAAAAGCAGTAAGTAACCACAGAATCACAGTATTTCTCATTCAGTGACATACAGTATACCTATATATGGTCAGAAAACCTACTCATTATATACATAAACACTTTTTACAAATAAAGGATCCTGTAGTATATACAGAGGAAGAAACAAATAGTCAGATTTTGTTTTATTGAAAGAATACTTCCCAAGGTCATATGCACTTAAGATTTACACATTGCAGTTTTTTTAATTTTTTGTATTTATTAATATGACAAAAATTATGTATTCATAGAAATAAAGTCTAAAACCATGCGGAAAAGTATTTGGACATCACAAGTTTACAACTAATACTTTGTGCAAAGGTGTTTAGCATGTGGTACTTGTTATTCTATGTGCAACTATTGAGGCTTTCAGAACATCCTGCAACTTTGAAAAGGACAGTTGGCTTCTCTCTAATCTTCCTGTTTGGCCATTCAAGGTGCTTTACAGAAATAGAATACAAAATGAAATAAAATAGAAATAAAATAGAGATTAAAAATGTCCCTAAGAACTTTAGGAAGCTATTTCACTTTAAACAAGGCTGATACTTTCCATCTTCTTGTAGAATAACTCTTGTAGAATTTAAAAAAGGAACCAATTGTGGATCTTCTGTGGCATGTCTTCAAAGAACCACTTTTGAACCATCATTAGTTTCAAGAATGTAATATGTAAAATGTCACAGCTTTTATTTGTTAATAATCCACAAACTACCTGTTTTAGGCTGCCTCTTCCCAGCAAGAATCCGCATCCACTCAGAAGGCAGAGAAGGAGGTGACTCGAATGGTCATTCTGATGGTTCTTGGTTTCCTGACGGCTTGGACTCCTTATGCTAGTGTTGCTTTCTGGATCTTCATGAACAAGGGAGCTGCCTTCACTGCCCAATTCATGACTATCCCTGCCTTTTTCTCAAAGACATCGGCTGTTTTTAACCCCATCATCTATGTGCTGCTCAACAAACAAGTAAATCACCAAATTCTTTTCAGCTCTGTTAAAAACAGAGGTATCTAGTTTGTTGTAGACATACTGGAGAGAAATGTAATTCATACCGAAACTTTACTTTATGTAGAGGATCTTTAAACCTTAATAAAAAAATATATTTTTAAACTTGATCTCTTGCAGAACTAAACATATTACTTCTATGGCATCACTTTGAAGAATCCTTTTGGCAACTTTATTTTTAGGATTGTGACCATAATATTTTTATCTCAAGAATTTTACAACATGTGCCATTTTGCAGCATAATGTGCTATTTCTCCCTTTTTCCCTTCAGTTTCGTGGCTGCATGTTGGACACACTTTTCTGTGGCAAAAGCCCTCTTAGTGATGAAAGCTCCTCAGTGTCCACGAGCAAAACAGAAGTGTCCTCGGTGGCTCCTGCATAGAAACATCTGATCATCTGTTCTTCCTCTTCTTTTCTGTGTGGAATGCCCTAATATTGTTATTTCTTGACTTATGAGCTACATTGTGGCTTCATATTGATCCTGTATCACCTGTACTTTTTCCTCAGTCACAGCTTACTTCCTATGTTTGAAACCTGTGCAATCGCATGCTCAAGCAAATGCCACCATTAAAAGATCAGGGGCCGTATTACAGAAATTTCCTAACTTAAATATAAAGTTAAGATAGGACGAATTTAAGATTTCAATTTGGCATTACAGAAGCAAGTCCTAACTGAATTTAGGAATCCTATCTTGAGTTAGGAATCCCACTATGGTTACCAGACAGTTAAGATAGGAGTTTCTAATTAGAAACAATTCTGTAATTAAACAGTCATCTATATAAGAAAGTATATGGTGTGTTAGCTTGATCTATCTGGCAAAGTAAAAGCAGATTTTTCTCTTTTTTTGCATGAGAAATCACACATGTATGGTGGCTTGATTGCGCTGTATATATTTTGTACGTAAAAAAGCAAGAACCAAGCAAAAAGAAAAACCACAAAAAAAGAAATAACAGTAGGCAAATAAATACATTTGAGTGCAAATGCAATGTTTTATGACTTTATTGAACTACATATCACTGCACAGAACAGTGTATGTCTGCACAGGGCAAGACAAGTATGTGCTCAATAATCAGTGACTTGCTTTCTATGTGGGCTAAAAATGCATGTGCAAACAACAGAGGACAGCAGATGCCAAAAACGGCTTGCTTCTCCTGCGCAGACTATACACCACTGAAAAATAAGAAAATCCGTTTGGTTTAATGCATTAAAGTTCACAAATACCTCAACATGTCCACCCAAATATCATCAACATGCACATTTGTATGTTTAACCCCAGTGTAGAAACAGGAAATGGCCACTAAGAGGATTTGCTTGGAGAATGAGGAGAATGGCCTGATTTAGGGTTTTGCCCAGTAGGAGACAGAGAAAGACTTTGATCCTTGTTCATATTAGCATATGTGGAAGAATTCAGTCATGCCAAAGTCTGCTCTCATTAGAAACTCTGTTGATTGAATGAATGAATTAATTAATGAATTAATAGGAAAGATGAGCATCTCGTGCTGGAAATCTCATGTTTATTAATCTATGGATGAAACACCCTACTATCATACTATCTACTATCATACTATACACATCTCCAGAATTTCAAGAAACACAATGTTCCTAAAAAAACTATGTGGGAAATTGGGTTTTTCTAATAGAGTTTATTTGTAAGAGTGAAAAAAGTGGCTACAAAGAAAAAGCTCCTGATACAAATATGGTACTGGATCATTGATGATTTGGGGAATGTTTTACTGCTAGTGGTCTAGGGTCTGGTGTCATCATCAATAGCATAGTGAATTTGAATAATATCAGGTGAAGTGAACAGTCCACAACTGAAGATCCATATCTTGGGAATTAAACTGTTCTACACGGAGAAGTGGTCTAAGGTCCCTCTGTGTTCTCTAACCTTAAGAAAATGGCCCAGTGCTGCCAGTCTCAATGATGTAACGTTGTCTAAAATAGTCTAATAATTTCACACAAATATAATAATTTCACACAAAGATTAAATAGAGTACCATTGACTTTTAACCCACGTTGATATGGGTTTTAATAGGCTATTGTACATAGTACAAAATAACATTATTACATTGCATTATTGTACATTACATTATTGTGCATTACATTACATTACTGTGATTTTCCACCCTGAAGTCTACAGTCAAGAGAGGTGGAGTCTAACCATCAGAACGTGAGACCTAGACTAGCTGAAAGCCTTAATGTTGTGATTCATGAGGGTCTGACCAGGAACCTGTCAAATGGCCAGGAGGGACAGATGGACGAACAGGAAGAATACGAAAGACTGACAGAGAGGTGAAGCGAGGGTCAATCTAACCCCCTCTCACCTACATTTGTACCAGCTAATGACTAGCACTATGGAGTCTTATCATCTGTTCAGCTGAGTCTGGGATTAGCTTTAATGTTTAATTCACAGTAGCTGAATAAAAGAAACAGTACTACTTCTCAAAATCACAAGGAGAATTGGTAGTTCTACCTTTCTGAAAATGCTGTCACATTGAGTGATACACTATGTCTCTTGCATACATTTAATGATTTTTTCCTGTTCATTCACCATAAATCCCCTTTACAAAGATGATGATGTGCAGTACTAATCCTGTATATAATAGTAACTGGTTGATGTTATTTTGTTTTCATTTTTGATAAATTGCTCATGTCTATCAATAGGTTGCTGCTTCTATGAAGATCAAGTCAGGAGAACAGTACTTATTATACAAGAACACTGTAATTATTGCCCTGCAGGCTCCGCCCAACTCTTTCTTAAACCTTCTCTCTCCTCCCTTTCCTTCACTCTCTTTTTCTCTCTCTCCCTCCCTCTCCGTCTCTCTCTCTCTCTCTCTCTCTCTCTCTCTCTCTCTCTTTCTTTCCCTCTTGATCTCTTACACAAACATACATGTTCTCATGCTCTACGAGTTGTAATTGAGCCCTACTAACAGCTGTGGACAGTTTTAAGTGGTAGCCTTTCATTTCCTGTTATAAGCTAAATGGCACCAGCTATAGACCCATAGTCACCTAAACTGCAATTTCAGAGGCTGGGCACCTGCAGGCAGTTAGTTGCACTGCAGTGGGTCAGAGAATGGAAAGCAGAGCCTTTGAGCATGAGGACAGGACAGGACTAAGCTAGAGATTCTAATTGCAGCCTAATACCCCCTCATTAACAGGGCTTAATGAGGAAAACGAGCATCTTCTCTATCCCTTTCATGTCCTGGACATGAGAAAAGCTGGTTTCTTCATGCGGGTACCCTTTACAAAGAGACTACACAATTGTAATATTGGTCATAAACAGAAGAACATGAAGAACATGTTCTGCAGCTGTGAAATAACATAATTGATGGAACATTATTATTGTGTCCTGGATACTGTTTAAGCAGACGTAAAGACATTATGGGGATGTATTTTCACAGAAAAGAATTCAGGATATTTGGGTGCCCATTGACTTGCTTGATAGGAACATTAGTTTCCTTCTTTCAATTGCATATTGTGTAGTCATCAGTAATCATACAATTCTCAATAACTGTAAGCTTAGGACTGAAATGAATATTTCAACATTAAAAGGCTGCAGCGAAAAATCAAAAAAGCATGAAACATGCTTGCTTATGCCACCCCACACATAACAATAATCAATGCCACTTGACAGCATTTTAAACTTTTATTCCCTTTTCAGACAACAAGGCCATCTTACAGTGTTCAATGTTCAACTCTACAGCTTACAACAGATTGCATCACTTGTGTTGACTCAAGACTTCATACATCACTACACGTCATGCACTGCACTGAATACTGTGAATAAACTAATAGTACAGTTCTCTCAATCAAACATCTCCAAACACCTTCTAAACCCAGGCGGCGGTTTTTGGCACAGTAATACTGCAAGAAGGTCCAAGAAACAAGCGTTTTATAACAGAAGCTTTCAGAGAAGCACACTGTGATCAGTTCTCTTTGTCACATATGAAGTTTTAGCCCAAATCTAGTTGTTTCTTACTGTGTCTGCAGGGTTTCAGGTGGTGAACATGGACAAAGTGTGTTTTTCAAATTCAATTCTCACATTCATTAGTTTGACAAAAAGCTACAAAGTTAATAAAGATATACATCAGGCAGTTATTACAAACAATAGTCAATGTTCACTGGACTTAGGCTTATACACTTGAAAACTTAACTGTATTTGATAAAAACACTGAATAGATTGTGTAGTGTCAGTACATAAATAAATAAGCAGATAAAGTCTTCTTATGTAATAGAAATTTTAGATACCAATTAAGATACACATACAGGGTTAAATATTGTTGCAACTGGAACCAAATTATGGATCTTCATTTATGTAAGTTTCCAGGTCTTTTCACAATTTAATTTTTTTTAATAAAATCCAAATGCTGTTGACAAATTGTCTAGAAAAGTTTCACATTTTTAATTTCTCTACCAAAAAGTCTTTTGTGAAGATACAAGGTTTTGAAAGCAATAATGCAATGATCACTACATTTAAACCTAATTAATCCTCAGATTAGCTGAAAAATATTAAAACCCTTGACAGAACTAGAGAAAGATAACCAACCACACCCAATGCTGAAAATGAACTCTATTGCAATTGACAATAAAATAAACTCATGTAGCCACTGATAGTGCCACCAGTCTAGGTTCATTCAATTTCTGCCTTTTTAAATTCCTTACTCTTCTCACAATAACATTTATTTTCTCTTTATCCTCTCCCTTTTTTAAACTCTTTTCTTCATCTGAATACTGTACAGCATGATAACCCTGTATTCTGTTCTCTTACTGACTCTCATTGACAAATATCAGAGGTCCTCTGGAGGTGGGGCTCCCCATCTGTCTGTAAAGCATTGGTTGTCCCAGGTTAGTCTGCGGCAGGTTGAAGCTTCCACTCGACAGGTCAAAACTCGGCTGGCTGTAGAGCCTCTGTCCAAAGCCTGCTCCAGACTGGTCGAAGCTGCTTTGACTATACTGCCTGAAACTATTGCTCCGTTTCTCAGAGGCGGTCCTGGAGGGGTAGCGCTGACCGGACTTGTGCAAGCCGGTTTCTTTGTAGGCAAACCAAATGTTGCCAGCCCACAGGCAGAAGTTCAAGAAGCCGAAGGCCTGGAAGCAAGAAAGGACAATTAAGTTATGATTGATCTACCATGTGAAATGATTTTTGGTTTAGAGCTATGGGGAAAAATACATTAATTGGAATATATTTTTATTAACGAAGGATAGGACTCTCTACACGTTCATTAGGACTAAATACACGTTCATTTAATTCTTAAGGGAACAAAAAGTGTTGCCTCTAAGGCATCACTTTGAAGACCTTTACTTTTAATAGTGTAGTGGAGTGACTAATTTGGGGGAATCATTCCGAAAAGGAATCATTTAGAGAAATAGATTTGTTACATTAAGCCTAGTGAAGGAGGCGCAGCTGCAGGTTTCCTTTTCCATCCTTTACTTCAATAATGAAAACCAAAAGCGGACACTGACCGTGTACATGACAATATTTAGGTCATTAACATTGGTAATGTCCACAACCCTCGAAGATCTGCCGTAAATCTGCCCTTTGCTTTTCTGTCTGTTTTCACCGTGAAATAAAATAAGTGTTAGATGTGAAACAGAAAAATGATGCATGGCAAATGGGCTGTTTAAAATTGTAGACATAATTTTAATAACAAGATGATTTAAGGAAATTATGCTGTATGGAGCTGGCTGCAACATGAAGTCAGTGATGCAGGTTTTATTCTCCACAGCAATCCAAGTATGGCACAGCAATCCAAGTATGGGAAGATGCTTCCCTTGTGGGTGTCATGGTCAGGCCAGTGGCTGATCAGGGCCACTGTTTTTCTGTGTGATTTTCCTGCCATGTTCTATTTCATGTTCTCAAGTTTTGGTTATGGTTCTGTTCTGTGTACTGGGGGGGACTCTTAATATGACATGGGTTGTGTTCTAGCTGAGTCATGTGTTCTGTGTTAGTGGGGCATGTGTTTATTCAGTTACACCTGTGTCATGTTTAGTTTGCTGATGTGTCAGGGTATTTAGGTCTGTGTATTTTGAGTTCACGTGATTTACATTTACATTTATGGCATTTATCAGACGCTTTTATCCAAAGCAACTTCCATTCCCTACATACAGGGGGCAGTCTCTCCCTGGAGCAACTTGGGGTTAAGGGTCTTGCTCAGTGACCCAGTGGTGGTGCTGAAGTTAGGATTCGAACCTAGAGGCGAGTATCCTACCCACTACGCCACCACCATCCCACACCAGTTATCAACTAACACCATCAGTCAGTGCCATATTAGACTGAGATTTTGTATGTAGATGCTCTCACACTCTGCAGAAGAAGCTCAGCCCAGCAAGTTCAGGAGAGTGAGGCAAGAGTGCAAAGGCTAATCAGTGACTGTCCTGTATTCTGCATCTGTAAACTTACTGTTCCTCAATAATGAACAATTATCTCCTAATAACAGAAACAGAAAACTACAGTCTCCTGATAAACTCTCTGGCTCATGAACACAAGATCAGTGAAAAAAGTTCAGCTAAACGACTTGCTTTGCTTGAAAACATGCTAGAAATAGACTGTTATTGATAACTAATAGTGATTTGTCTCAAATCTACTGACTCAGTGATGGCTAGATCTTATGAAAGAGCATAACTGAACCAACAGCCATCTGTTATGGCAGACTGATTGAAAGCACATCAGATCTTTGTGGATCTTTTGTAGCCTGAAAATGTGTGTATTTTAAATATGTACATGTTTACTGACTGCTTGCAGCTAATCAGTTCACTCTAACAGTGACAGCAACACAGTCTGAATAATCCTGTAGTGTTGATACAGATAAAGGTTACAGTAGTTAACTGCTCAGCCAGGCGCTTCCACAGTATCACAGAAAGATCTTATGAAGA
>JBBPDB010111894.1:0-19766 GCA_037974465.1 Brachypetersius altus
CCCATTCACCAAGTGAAGCAGGGGGCAGCCAGGAACACGGCACCCGGGGAGCAGTGTGTGGGGACGGTACCTTGCTCGGGGTACCTCAGAGCTGCCCACGACTATCTGATCGCAGGGGAACGCCCTAACAACTAGTCCTCCTGCTGCCCCTGGCCATTACACAAACAGCCTTTCCACACAGTTTTGAATTTGTTCCCTCTCATTCTGTAGAGCATTTATAAGGTCACACAGTGATGTTAGACAAGAAGACCTGGATCACAATCTCCATTTCAGTTCATCTCAAAGATGCTGGATGGAGTTGAGGTCAGGGCTCTGTGTGGGCCAGTCAAATTCTTCTACACTGAACTCCTCCAGCCATTTTTTTATAGAACTTGCTTTGTGCACTGGGACACAGTCATGCTGGAACAGAAAAGGTGAAGAACCCAAACTGTGTCCACAATGTTGGAAACATGACGTTGTCAAAAATGTCTGCTTGATATTATATACCTGTTTCAATGGGTGTGATGGAAACACCTGAATTCAAGATGTGTGTAACAACACTTTTGTCCAATGTGTGTGTGTGTGTGTGTGTGTGTGTGTGTGTGTGTGTCTTTAGTAAAATTTCTCCATCGTTTTTGAGACACAAATTAAACAATGCAATTGTGTAATGCAGTTTGTTGATGTACAGCAACACTAACAGCCATACATCCAAAAAACAGCAGTACGGCTAAATGAGGACATGGCAGTGGTTGTAAAGTAATGTGGGTGGTTCAGATCGAGTGAAGTGTTAGGTCTGTTTTTTTTCTTGGCAATCTTTGACATATATCTTTGGCTTATCTCCAGCATCTTCCCTCTGTATGATTCCAGTGCTTCTGTCTAAATTTCCTTGTAAACTTGTTCTGACTTGTACCCATAGCTGCATTATTTCCCAGGAAGGTTGGATTCTTCTTCTGAATCTTGGTTCCTCTTGCTCATGCTGTAGTTCCACTCACATTTCTGCTGCACCGCAGTGGTACAGTGTCTGTCAATCAGTGGAGTCCATGCATGAATGAACTTGTCCACATAACGGCTGAATCATTAGCAGGTGAAAGAAGACCATTTTGTAAATGTCACGCAAGGAGTTAAAGACAAAACATATTTTGACAATAAACCAAACATAGTAGAGCAGAAGAAAACATGTACTGTGTTGTGGTGACTCCTTATGGAAAATTTGTTTAGAATTGGCTATAGCAGGTTCATTAGGAATGAGCCTACAAGATTACCTTAAGACTGGCCATTTATACTGGAGGAGATGTGAGCAAATGTGGTCATGTGTAAGAGAGACTGGATGCAGTATGTCAAATTGTGTGAAGTTTGAATCTGTATGTGACATAATTTTGGCTTGTGGAGCTCACATTTTGTGCACTGATGTTAATCATTAAGTATACCAACTATACATCTAAGTCTTAATGAGGGTCTTATGCAGTAGTCGATGCGTAAAAACAAATAAGGGGGGATGGTTTAGTTTACCGGACACATTCAATGTACCCTTTTTATTGTTGTTAAAGCAAAAACATAACAACTGATATTTCTGACTCCAGACTTACCTAAAATGTTACTTTTTGCCCTTTTAGATCTGAAGTCCCTCAGATCGAGCTGTCCATGCCACTTGGCCATGATGTTAAAATCACAACACCGTCACCTGCTATGCCGCTTACTGACGTCAATAAGAAAAAAAATGGGCATGCCCTCTTGCTCATGGTATTTTACTCAATAGGCCTATGTGCAAACAGGCCCCCGAAATGTTAGTACTATTTAAAATGGTGCAAGGGATGCAACGGGGGATGTTTGTTTTAGAAGGGGGATGATTTTGACTGTTTTTCATTTCAGGGGGGATGCCAGACCTCCTCATCCCCCCTCAACTCGAGTATTGGTCTTATGTCTCCTAGAGGCCAATTTGCCATAATGGTGGGCGAATATTTGACCTAAAAGTGCCTTGTGCCTGTCCCACCTCATGGGCCGCTAACACAAACCGATACATCCACCTACAGACACTTATTTCATATCAGCCATGAGGGGCTTGAAGCATGGCAAGTTTCATATGGATTGGCAAAGTCTAAGTAAATTATTTTATTGATCAAAAAATGAGAAGTGCTGTGTTGCTCTGAAATTGAATTCAATTGAACAGTGGAAACTTACCATGAGGTAATCTATAAGGTCTGTAATGGAAGTAAGAATGAGGCACGAGGCCACCGTCCAGTCAGTACTCGCATAGTTCATCAGCTTGATAGCCCCGCTGATCTTTGGTGATGGCTTTTAGAGCAGGAGTTCTAAACTTTACATTCGAAGGCCCAAATCTAATTTGTAGAAAAGGTCAAAAGTCTGTGACGACAAGTGATAAGCAAATCCCTTTAATTACATTTGCTTACAACATACAAAGAAATGGTGCTGTTGTGAACCTAATCTACTCTGTAGTATGCACTGTAGTTTAATGAAAAGATTTAACACTAACTTAATTACATTTAAACCTTAACAAATAAAGTGGCTTTGTAAACAGTGCGACAGAACAAGACAGTGAAACATCAAAATAAATGAGGTAAAAATTAGACGTCCTGAAATACAGAGCAGCCTAGTGTTAAAAACGGCCCTGTCTGCTATTAATAAGCTCCTTAAATCTTGGCACAAAAGTTGTGGTTGCCTTGAATCTTTATTTGTCAAGCAGCTGCGATATGAGCTTTTTATCAGATTCGTTGCTTATAATGACGCAGGTATTTCGCTCACTCGTGCTCACAGGACTGCCCGCGAATGCCTGTTAGCCTGTTAGCCTCAGCAGACTTGCTAATGTGTATGTGAAGCCTGAGAATTGAAGCGCCAACGTTGCGTCATGCGTGCTCCGACTGACAATGTTGCTTTGGTTAATCGCAGGCTGTTATATTTCACAAAACTAACAATTTATTGAAGCATCCACTTTATTGCATTGCGTCACTGAATTCCTAATATAATGTGAGGACGGAGACCAGGATGACTTGCAGTTCTGGGGGACTGGACTTTGAGAATACCTGCGATAGAGCCACCTGCCAAATATTAGAAGGTTTTTTGCCAGAATGCACAGTGTGAGGTTTCCTTAGATTGACCATATGTTCTGTATGTGTGGCAGTGAAGCTCCGGTGATGATGATTGGTTGGTTAGTCTAGTTGATAACATCACTGCCCTCCAGTCAGGTTTGATTCCTAATTTCCTCGGGCAAGACTCCTAACACTACATTCACCTACACTTGAAAGTCCCAACACTACATTCACCAACACCTGTGATATGCAAGTACTGTCGCTTTGGAAAGAAGTGTCTTCCCAATGCTGTAAATGGAAATGATGAAGCTGTGCTGCACCTTGATCTTCTGGTTAGACAGGCTGGCTTTCCTGAGACTTCTTTGGAAGTGTACAAGCTGTTTTTGATAATCACACCTCAACAGTCACTCACTCTTTCACTTTAGTCAGATTTATAATGAGGAACATCATAATACTTTAACGGTCTGTATGTGTGTGCACAGGTAAATCCAACAGTTCTTCTGGAATCAGGAGTATTGATACAGAGTTTACATCCCATTCACTGCATACTTTGTCAGACAACAAATTCTGAACCATTTCATGCAGAAACTCCTCATCTGGTTCTCATCACCTCCTTTGTGTTCTGTTCTGACTCTAGAATGGTGCATTTAACATTAAACCACACTGAATGACTTCAATTAAACTAAACACTGTTTTTAAATAGTGGGATTCCCCTTTGCTAATGTCAATGAACCTCGTGCTTCCTGGATGCTACAAAGTATGTCCTACCAATATCAATTGGCTTGTTTTGACTGAACTCTTTTGTTCAGTTCTCTTAAAATGACAGAAAAGGAAAATAAATGCAGTTTGTGTTTGTTTATCAGATAGACAAAAAGGAGAAAAGAAAAATGCTGAATTTTAGACATCTGAAGCTCTCAAGCTCTTCAGTACCCAATATGTCCTGTAAACATCACCCAGTATGAACCAGCACTGTGTTCTTCTATGGACGGCAGCAGCTCCTGGCTATCAGTGAAATCTGGGGCTATTCAGGTTTTACCCCTTTCAGAAAGCACATAAAAGGTGTTGAGTTCATCTGGCAGGAATGCACCAGCAGTTGTTATGGAGATGGGTTTGCTCTTTTGGTCAGTGCTTGTCTGAGCACCCTGGGGTGTTCCTGACCTGAGGCAGTGCTGAAACGACTCTCTATCTGCAGTGAGTACTGAAGTTTTGCATATCAGATGCCAGTTTTCTGGTTGTTTCTGGCTGATGCAAAATTTAATTGTTGCCAGACTTGCATCATGGGCTGAGAACTTCACTACCCATCCAAAGGTTGTAGGTTGGTGGCCTAAATAACTTTCTTGTGGTTACAACATCCACACATTTCCTGATGTAGACCACCAGGATGATGCATTCTCATTAATGCGTGACCCCTTTTTAAGGTATCAGCACATTCAGAACAGGTCTGTAGCTTTGATTCTGACCAGAGACCATTAGCGGCCACACTGTCCTTACCAACATTCGGATTTGTTTCAGGAGTCTGTGCGCCAGCAGCAGAAACAGAGAGACGTGGTCTGACCGTTGAAGGTGGGGGTGGCTGATGGCCCTGTGGGGCTGTTAGATATTCATGCACACACGATCCAGCCTGTTTTTCCTCTCGCTGGGCAGAACACATGCTGATCAAACTTTGGGGGAACAAAAAAACAACAACAACTGGCAGCTGCAGGGTGTGCAACCTGTTTGTGAGCAACCGGTTGTGAGACATAAATTGCCACAAGGCATTTACAAAAAAAAACCTTTTCACAAATAATTTCCTTGAATTATTTCAATGAATTACGCAGCATTGCACATTATTCGCTACATCTGGCCATCTATACGCATGTCTGCTTGTCTGTCTGTCTTTCAATCCATCTTCCATCCCTCCATATGTCTGTCTATCTTTCTATCTATCTATCTATCTATCTATCTCTCTATCTCTCTATCTCTCTATCTATCTATTTATCTATCTATCTATCTATCTATCTATCTATCTATCTATCTATCTATCTATCTATCTATCTATCTATCTATCTATCTATTTGTCTGTCTGTCTGTCTATCCGTCCATCCATCCATCCATCCTTCCTTCGTTTCTTCCTTTTTTCCATCCTTCCACCCATCCTTGTAATAACCTTGTTCTCAGTCTGTCTGTCTATCTATTCATGACTCTAAACTCTCTCTCTATCTCTTTGCCATGTTGGGCTAATTTTAGTGCGTGTGAAAAGCTATTTTGAGCCGTAACATCAAATCTTTCAGTCTGATTTTCACGTGCAGCCCCTGAAATTACCCGAATACTGAACTGAAATTACTTCACTGCTGTATGTACACAGTCATGTTTATATATATTTTATACTGTATGGTTAAGATTGTGGAGCTGATTGGGCTGCCAGTCCCTGTCCTGTGTTTTGAAGTGTTTCTCTCTAGGTCTGGTGGACTGTAAATCTGAGCTGCTGTACTTGTTTATTCTCAACTGGAGCTGCAGAAGCCTGGCTTGTGTGAAGTTGGTTAAACACATGGCTCTGTAATTAGTGTGAGGAATCCAGAGAAAATGACAGTGAGGGAGGCCAGAGGCTGAGTGATCTCTGCCACTCTCGCCCACAGAGACTCTCTGCTGGGATCTTTGCCCCTGCCTGTCTTAATGTGGTATTTCCTCAGCTCTTCCTCAGAGTCTCCTGCGGCTCTGCTGCTCTCTCAGAGCAAAATGTAACCCATATAAAATCATATACATCATATAAAATGATCTGCTTTCGTTTGTTTGGAATTTTAAATATGTAAACACAGACAGCAGTACTACTGTGTTTTGTCTAACTAATAATAATAAAGATCGTGATGATAATGACTGTACTTTGCATACATTGACAAGACAAACATAGATATGAAAGAATAAAAATAAATTAAGATAGACAGATAGGCAGACAGACAGACAGACTGACAGATATAAAGACAGGCAGGTAGACAGATAGGCAGACAGACAGACAGATAGACAGATAGGCAGGCAGACAGACAGACAGACAGATAGACAGACAGATAGAAAGACAGGCAGGCAGACAGACAGACAGATAGGCAGACAAGCAGGCAGACAGACAGACAGACAGACAGACAGATAGGCAGACAGACAGACAGATAGGCAGACAGACAGACAGACAGATACATAGACAGGCAGACAGATATAAAGACAGGCAGGTAGACAGATAGGCAGACAGACAGACAGACAGACAGACAGACAGATACATAGACAGGCAGACAGATATAAAGACAGGCAGGTAGATAGATAGGCAGACAGACAGACAGGTAAACAGATAGGCAGGCAGACAGACAGACAGATAGACAGACAGACAGATAGACAGATAGGCAGACAGACAGATCGACAGACAGACAGAAAGATATGTAGATTGATTGATCGATCAGGAGTTCCCAGCAAATTAACTATTTGATTAAACATTAAGAGAAAAAGAAAAAAGGAAAGCCTGGACTTTTTGTCATCCTTCATTGTGCTGTTTACTGTAACTCAAACTCATAACCGCCCCCCCCCCCTTCTCTTTCTTTCTCTCTCTCTCTCTCTCTTTCTCTCTCTCTCTGTGATCGTGCTGCTGGGTGCAGGTTGCTCTCAGTGGAGCAGGGCGGGTCTGCAGGAGGCGGAGGGGGGAGGGGGTGGGCTCCTAAAAGTGCTCTCAGCCATTTCATCCCTCCAGAATCTGGACGAGCCTGCGCTGGGAGCTGCTGTGGCCGTGCTGGGCTGTCTATCTGGGTCTGTGTCCTGTCTGTTGTTGATCTCCCGGGTCTGATCGCTTCGCCTGACGATGGGAGCGAGCACATCTGCACAGAGCCCCGGGGAGGAGGTGGAGGACGCCGAGGAGAAGGTACGGTCCGACCTGCCCCCCCCTCTGTCCGCCACTCTCCGCAGCGTCAGTTTCTCGCACACGCTGCCTGCTTTGGCTCACACACGTCACGCAACGTGCAAAAAAGTTAATCCCATCTAATGAGTACGACCGTGTGTTTGCTATATGTCTTTAAGGTGCACCTATTGATGTTTAATTAACTCATAACTACAATGGGACACTGGAGCAGCTGCACCTGAGCCTCAGGTCACCATGCCCCATGCCAGGCCGCATCTAGAGGGGCATAAAGCCCCCAGCACTGGGCTGTGGAGCAGCGGAACTGTGTTTTATGGAGTGATGGGTTTCCGTCCATCACGTTTGGGATGATTTGGAGTGGAGTTTGTGATGATACAGCATCAGTACCTGATGTTCTTGTGGCTGATTGCAATCAAATCCTCACAGCAGTATTCCATCATCTAGTGTAAAGCCTTCTCAAAAAAGCATAGGCTGTAATAATACCCTTGAGTTCAATAGAAACAAATGAGCAGGTGTCTACAAACTTTTGGACACCCTTCTGAGTGAGGTTTGAATGCATCTGTATGTGAAGATTTTTCCAGGCTCTTGTGTGTTTTGTTTCTACACTGTGTTTCATGTCGCCAGACTTAAGACCTGCTCAGTGTATTCCTTGCACCTGACTCAGCTTTAATGGCTCCTTTAATAAACCCTTCGTGAGGTTTGAAGGAAGTGTTAGAGGCGGAAAAACACTCGAGTGGTCCAGGGGGCTGTAAGAGCAGATTTGATGCACAGTGGTTCGTAGCTTCATTTTTTGATGCTGGAGCTGGGCTGGTGGCTGTTAGCCTGCAGGATAGTCGTTCTGTCTGACTGCAGTGAAGATGTCCCACTGCAGAGTCTGTACTGGACTGATAGACACCCGTGCAATGTGTAAATACTTCTGTCTGTTGGGTATCTGTCAGCTGAACTGTCATGCTGAACTGTTTCATGTGATTGATTCAGTAACAGTCATATATATATATATATATCTATATATATATATATTCATTCACAAACACAGATACACACACAACCACATAT
Source organism: Brachypetersius altus (assembly GCA_037974465.1). Classification (NCBI taxonomy): domain Eukaryota; kingdom Metazoa; phylum Chordata; class Actinopteri; order Characiformes; family Alestidae; genus Brachypetersius; species Brachypetersius altus. Next base: position 7,948 of record JBBPDB010111894.1, read on the forward strand.
AACCAGAGATGAGAGCATGACAAGGCATGAATTCATTGCTAGTAACTGAGCTTGAATCAGCTGAGAGCATTGCTGTATTAACTGGACATGGCACAGATCTGATACCAGGTAAAAGCAGAAAATGGTATCGGAAGGAAAAAAGGAATGAATCCAATCCAATGTGGGTTCAGATGTATCTTGATTTGCCCCCTCCCACATGCTGTGTATCTCTTCCTGTGGGGTAGTAGAGGGTTTTGAGAAATTTGAGCATGATGGCCTACTTTCAGATGCCCATCATCAAAAGTTTTTTGAATGAACAGCTTATTTTTAAGCTCAGTTATTTAGAGGAAGACAAGACATAAACCATATTCTTATTATAGGCCACATTGTCTAATACTTACAATGATCCACAATTATGACTGCAGGTTACTGTGCTGTTTTATTTTTTCTTGCTTTTTATATGATTAGCAGCTGAAATTTATTTGTAATTCTTCATTTTTTTATCTCTAATTTTTAGAGTATTGCTGTCTACTTTGCATAGTGATGTTGTAATCTTATATTGTATACTGTGGTTTGACATTTGTAAGAAAGCCATCAGAATCAGTGGATATTTTTGCTCAAGACTAACATTTGGGAAATGTATTATTTTGACATAGCTGGTCAGTGTAATGTAGTGAGGTAAGTAAGGGATCGAATTCTTGCTGTTTTTGAATACGTCTGTGCCAAAAAGCTGTTACATAATAATGCATGATTCTTACTAAAATGTCTCTACTGTCACCTCTAACGTTTGATGACAGCACTGTGGTTTTTAAGGGCAGTTGGTTGTTATTTATGACTTTAACATGGCTGTTTGTCCCGTTAAAGAGCTGATAATGTTATTCATGTTGCAACACTGACTAATAGAAACATTGGAGATGTTCTCATGTGTTTCACATCTTCATTCAGCCCACATGTGAATTTTGGGTTAAAAAAGGCTAACGAAAATTGGAAAACTGAAAAGAAACTGGGATGAGCCATGAAAATAGACGCTGGATGCATTTCTATATGAGATGATGTACGGTACCATGCAAAGTTTAAGGCATTTGCAAAAATAATGTTAAAAAGCTGTATAGATGGGCAGTGAGTGTTTTATGTTCAGTATAGCAGTGTGTTCTTGTGGAAGTCTGGTATTACTTTAGTTTCATCAGAAATCTGGTTTGACTCGATCAGTCCTTCATTAAATGAAATCAGGAGCTGCTGATAGAGTTTCACACGTCTGAATAACGGCTGGAGGAACCGAGGAGGAACCTGGAACCGAACCTGTGTTCTCCTCACCAACTCACACAATAACTACTTTTATACAAACAAAACAAATATTGATACCATTTACTGCTTTCTTATTTTAATGTTAACTTTGCAAGCAGAAAGACACACGCTGAGACCTAAGACTTTTGGCAGTACTGTGTGCTCTTGAGGAGAGACAGCCTGGCTGATTTCAGTTCTGTAACCAGAGGGAGAACATGAAAACCTCACACAGAAAGAAATGGAACCCAGGACCCTCACTGTGAGGTGGCATGAATTTCAAAACATCAGTGGTGTTGGGTAGCTCAGGTAGCTCAGGTGGTCAAGAAGTCAAGAAGAAGCATTAAAGGGCCTCTTCTTGTCAAGCCTCTTTTACAGCCATCCATTTTGAGTTAAAGTGTTCATTGATTTCTGGAGGCTTCCAGAAATTTCCCCAGTCATGTGGTCAAACATGTCTGGCTTTTATTTATCAGTGTCCTTGATGCTTTCATATTTATTGTCCAAGGCTTCTTCCTCTCCGGAGGGGCTGTAGGGGCTCCACTATAGGAGCTGTTTTTGGCAACACCGTGGTTTTTGCTGTTGGAATGTCAGATATGAACGTTTGCGAAAGGGAGGCTGAAAGAGGTATTGTGGTGGAAGTGCTTCACCCTGAACACACTGAGATTATTGTATATTCTCGATTTTGACATTTTGTGTAAATGAAATGTCGCGGAATGTAGCGGCGCAACTGTCTTCGCGATTTCAGAGTGTGACAAACCGCTAAGCATCTTCAAGGTCACTCGTTACAGTCCTGACCTTTTTGGAAGGCGGTGTAAGTAGTGCTTGACTGATGAGAGTTTAATACTGATACTAAATGAGCCAAAAATGTAGAGGACTGATGAAACGCTTTGTGCGGCGCGAAAGTATGGACAGTATTTCACACCTGGAACGATCAAAATATATTTTTTGTGCTGTACAGATTCATTCACGAGCGACAATAAATAAAAGCTTTATGACATTCCTTTCTTCGCAAATTTTCCACACATGGTACTAATAATGTATTATCTTATCTTAATCTAATAGACATTACAACGTTTAGTTACCTCTGTGTTTGAGCAGGAATATGTTTTTGGTGCCTTTTGCAATTGAGCTCTTAAGACCTTTACAAACCCAGGAATTTCTCAGGTCTTGAAAGTGCCAAGCTCATTGTAACATCAAGTTATATAAGCTTGACTATAAAAGCCATCAAAACCAGTCATATTTATTAACCTTGTAGTCCCTGACCTGGCTGATCTACCTAACGTTTAATGCAGCGTGTCACGGTTTTTCAGGTCTGGTATTCACAGAACTGATAATAATCTTTTCATTCTGAATTATCGCTCCCCCATTGAAATACAGCAGAAGACGAAGTCACATGACTGTAATGGGATAACCGGCTGATACACAGTAAAATATGAAAAGTAACTCTAGTGTGTTTATTTTATGACTATAAATGTTCTGGTGAAGGGGGAGGAGCCTCCCAGCTTTCTTTGCTTTTCTGTTTTGGTTAAAAGTGCCTCATAAACACCTTCTTATAAAGGGCTCGTGTTAGGTGCTGTTGTTGGGATGCCTTCCAACATGTTTCTGGTAAATTTGTCATGATACTGTTGAAACTTACCAGTTGTTGCTGTATTTTTATAGGTGAGCACTTGGTTCCCACCAACTTAAACATGGAAAAATGGCACCTGATAAATCCTCACAGATCAGTGGTTCTGTCCTTCATAACATAAAGAAGCCACTTATTTATACTTCTTTTTTACAGCTGCATTTTGTGTGATAACGAGCATATTTGGGTCAGACTCTTCGTGGAGCGCAGTAGTTAAGGTAGAATCTGATCTGTTCCTGGTTCAGATCTGATTCTGTCTGATGGTTTAGTCTTCTGCGATGCTGGATGGCACGTCAGGAGTGATGTTATCCCAGCTGCCCTTGAACAGGTGTGGTCTGACAAGGTACTAGACAGGCGGGCCTTTCAGCACAGTCGGTGTGTGTGTGTGTGTTTGAGAGAGAGAGAGAGAGAGAGAGAGAGAGCACGATATGAGTGCATGTTTGTGTGTGGCGCTCCACTGGAGATGTGGTTGATAAACATCCTCTCTGGCGACGTAGGAATTTTAGCAATGTTTCTCTCTCCTCTCTCCTTCCCTGTCTCTCTCTCTGAAAATGGGTCAAGAGCTGGATGGATGGACACGTTCTCTCGCTCACACCAACTTTTCCTCCCTCAAAAAACTCAACTTTTAACAGATCAGATAGAGAGAGGGAGGAAAAGTGCCACGGCCTAGGAGATACTCAATCCCTACAAAAACAACAGGGGCTGAAACTGTTGTTTTTCTTGCCCTTTCTAAGCCTCTATCCCTCCCTTTCTCTTCTCTCGTTCTCTCGCCCTTTTGCATACATTAGGTCTGTTCTGTGCTAACAGATATTCCATCACACAAATAGGCCTTTCATAGTCTCCATCCAAGCCACAGACAAACTCTTGCACAAACACACATGCACTGGCATAAACAGAAAGACACACAAACCAGTAGATGGATTTGAGGCAGGTTTTCTTACAGTTTTCGTCACGTCCAGGTCTAGATCCCCCTCAAAACACATGGCTACCAAGCTTATTGAATGAAGTCGTTTATCATAAACTGCTGCTAATACATTATTGAGCAGCTCAACACTCTTGGAGGAGAACACTACACGCCAGTTCTGTTACGTTATCTAACAGACACTGGTGCTGGTTAGTACTGAGAGTTGGAGGGATTGAAATTGTACCCACTGAGAGAGAGAGAACGAGGCCAGTTATGGACTCCCGGTCACAGATGGGGGTGGCATTGCTTGGGCCTGAACTGATTTCATTATAGTCAAGAGAAAACACATGTGAATACGATGTGTGGTTCTTTAACACCTTTTATGCCTTTTTAGTAATTTTTCACATAGATGAATGAAAAAAAGATTTCCATGTGAAACATAGGTGACTGTTTTTGTAAGGAAATACTTGGATGCATGCATTTTCTTTAGGTTTTATTTTTGTGCACCTTTTGAAAACAGGTTATACGTTTCACAGTGAACAGATGGTGTGGAAATATGCCTTATTCATTGAATACATTCTCAAAGCATTAATGTACAGTGATGCAAAGAAAGTCTTTCTTCTTTGATACTGATGCCGGATTGGAGACACAACGTTTTTTGTGACAAGGCCAGAGCTGAATAACTTTTGCGTAGATACAGTTAAAAGTCAATGGTTTTTACCACTTCAACATTGGAACGTTGAACAACTGTAGAAGTTGTATGGATAACTGTCACATAAAACAAGTTATAATCAAATTCCAATCCATCCTTTAACTATAAAAGCACTTTTATATACTATATAAGTTGTCTGGTAATAGGTCAGTAGTGATTAATAGTAAATATGAAATTTTTTGGCTAATATTAAGTGAGTAACGAGCAAATGTAAAACGTGTGTTCAAAAACCTTTAACTGGTAATGTATGTAGTGGCAGAAATGCACGTCCGCACAAAATAAATACACCGACGGGAACGCACACATGCACCCAAACACACAGGTGATTAGCCTCTATAAGCTTATGTAAGGTTATGGCATAAGAGAGAACTGTATAAAGCCTTGTGCGGAGGTGTAATGAGAGACGGCTGGTGTGGAAGAGTTAGCAATCAGATAAGAGGGTCATAAAGGATGGGACTGGAGAAGAAGGGAGAGAGGGAGGGGAGAGAGGGAGGAAGGGAGGGAGAAAGGAAGAGAGTGGAGAGGAGAGGAGAGGGGGAATACAGAGGGCCCATTGAGGATGGGCTGGAGGACAACTCCTGAGGCAGAGGGGCGCCGTGTGTGCAACAGCCCAAAACGAGACGGAGAGAGAGAGATAAAATGAAGGAGAGAGAGAGAGTGGGCGGGTGCTGTTTGTTGTTGAAATTGGAGAGAGAGTATGTCACGTAGTGAGGGGGAAGAAAAGGGGGGAAAAAAACATGCGATGGAGCAGGTAGATAGAGCCCTCTTCATGGACCGTGCTGTGTCTGGAAGAAAGAGAGCGAGAAAAAATCAACAATGAGCAACGTGGTAAAAATGTAATCACAATACGACATACAAAATATATTACAGTATTTGGACAAAGAGCATGTGGAAAAAATTACTGCAATTAGATAAAAATGGTATAATTACATCCAAATGTTTTGTGAGCTGGTTTGAAGAACTCAGGTTCAGTTCCAGATTTCAACTTTGCATGAATTTGTAAAACTCCACTAGTAGCTCAAATGGTTTAATCTAATGAAATATCGACTGAACTGAACCAGATACTTAATGTATTTGGTGAAAACTACAGTGTAATACTGGGCTTCCATGAGGAGAGATCTGGAGATAATTAAGCAAACACATAGATCACTATTTACTGTATTCATATATTTTGTTTACATTCTAATATTAATTAGCTCCTCAGCTAAACAGGTTTTAAATATAATTTTCTTAGATGTCTAAGGCATTTTCCCCAGAACTGTGCGTTCTCAAAATGGCATTTTGGGAAGTTCTTCAGGAAAGACAGATATTGCAGTTGGAGGGTTTTTCCAAAGAAAAATCAAAGATAATCACACTCCACTGGGACAGAAGCGATGCCAAGCCACCATCTAACTTTTATTTGCACAGATTCTCCAAGATGGACAGAAGGAGTGAGACAGTTCTTCACTAAGACGCCATTGGAACCTGCAAATTGCACAACCTTTCTCTTTCAGTCGTAATGCATCCAATAATGGTGTGTTCTAGAGAAGGGGCGGCTGGTGACGTGGTGGTTAGGACATTGGTGAATGGGTTAAATACAGAGGAATAACTTTGTGCTGTTCACACTGTGCTGTGCTGTTCATGTATGACAGAATGGCGACTTCACACTAAGTGAGCAGGGTGATGGAGGAAAGCATATTGACCATAAACCATCCGTTAAAACCACAGCTGGCTACTTCCCTAGGTAACATTCCTGCATGGAACCTTCTTTTAGGTACTGAATTCTAGGCAGTGAGCTCTTAGACAGCAAATAATAAAAGACTGAAGACTTTCTTTTTTGGGCCTCATGGTGGCGCAGTGCATAGTGGTGTTGGACCTCTGGGACCTTGTGTGTGTGTGTGTGTGTGTGTGTGTGTGTGGAGTTTGCATGTTCTCCTCGTGGTGACGAGGGTTTGCCCCAGGGTCTCTGGGTTTCTCCCACAGTCCAAAGACGTGTGTCAGGTTTTTGGGGATTCTAAATTGAGGGGAGGTGTGTGAGGGAATGGTGTGTGTGTGTGTGTGTGCCCTGTGGTGGTGTGCAGAGTGGGATAGTTTCCGGGTCCCTGTGACCCTGGTGAGGATTAAGTGGTTACAATGAACGAAGGAATTTCTTTCCGATGCCAAAAGTAAAACATACAAGTTTGGAGCCAAACGGGCTGGAAAGTAGCTACAAGATACTCCGTAAACTGAGTGAGTGGTGAATGAATGCATACTGTAAGGCAGTTAAAAGAGTTCTGCCTCAAAGTTACGATATTTTTATAGATTGACTGTATACTGTATTTATATTGAACTGCTGCTGAACATTTGAACATATAAAGCACACAATTACATTCCAGTTTGCTTTCCACTTGACTGCTGATGCAACATTTGCACAATTTTTGGATGTTAAAAATTACCCTTGTACTAATTGTGCATTTTTACATCTAGGTTAGAGTTTATATTAGTAGTTTAAGTGTATATATAGGTGTATTTTCTATTTCTTATTGTACTCTGTAAAATCTGGAGCCTCGTCTCTGTGTGCATGTGCAGCTGAGATGACAACTAAGTTTGACTATTTCAATGACAAGACTATGCTAGCTTGTTCATTTGCAAAAAAGTCTATAACATTTTCTCATTACTGTGAAGTAATTTGAATGCAATACTTTAAAAGGGTCAGCAGATATTATATAATGCATGAACAACTGATGGTTTAGCTTTTAGGATTAAAATTTGGGGTTAAAGTGTTAATTAGTGGACTTAACTGTCTGACTGAAAGAGAAGGGTTGTGTAATTTGCAGGTTCTGATGGTGAGGAGCTAATTAATATTAGAATGTATACAAAATATATGAATACAGTAAATAGTGATCTGTGTTTGCTTAATCATTTCCAGACCTCTCTGTAGTTCTCATCAAATACCTCAAATATCTGGTTCAGCTCAGTCGCTATTTCATTAGATTACTGCTTTCTTGTTTGTTTACACTTATTCTAATGTTAACTTGTGTATTTACAGGCAGAACGTCCTTCACTGCTTGGTTAAATGGTTTAAACAGTTTGCACAGGAGTCTAAGGCTTTTCCACAGTACTATATGTCACGTGTTTATGAGGCATAGAATTATGAAGTAAAGGTCTTAATAAATCTTTACAAATTAACCTAAATAAATGTAAAAAAAAAATGTAACTGGTCTGATTGAATTGCTGGCAGTGAGTAACCGCTGTTAATGAACACCGTGCACCTGGAAGCGACTCTCCATTTACGGTCTCTTAAGTGTCTGTCACAGCGAACACCGTCCCGAATGAGCCGAAAAGGAAAAGCAGAGCTGGGGGAAGGGAACAAGAGCGTCAGTGTTTTGCTCCGAGATCCATTCGAGTGGTTTTCATGATAATGGTGTGTGTTTAGCTCTCAGCAGGCAAGACCTGATCTGGAATCAGTCACTGTGTGAAGAGACGAGCCAGAGCCAGATATTATGCAATGATAGGATGTGATGGAAATGTGGCCCGACATCAGGGGATCAGTGGCTTAATGAGGTTTTGGCGCAGTGCTGCCCGCCTCATCACCACCACCACCACCACCAACGCACCGACACAGCAGCCCCAGCGCCAGGCCGCCTTCACAGTGAGGTTCAGAACTTCAGGGAAACCCCTTATAAGGGTTAATTATATGTCTGGCCCATTTAATCTCCGAGCAGTTTGTATTTGGGACCGCAGCTGTGGAAAGATTGGTGTTGATAACGCTGCTGTGCTGGATTTACCACATAAAATAGAAAAAACATTTACAGTGAGTCACAGGCATGATGTTGAGTTGAACAAGACACTAGATATGTAGAATATGTTGAAAAGATTGAGCAAGCGATGAAGCATACTAAGTCTTTATTCAAATTACAAATAATGAGGAACATTATGCTTTTTGTACATTTCTTGGATCCAGAATTTTACCATTATATTAATATCCAGGAATTGTGCAAATGTTGCATCAGCAGTGAAGTGACAAACTGTAACGGTGTGCTCTAGATGTGCATCATGGTCCAAGTGTGGAGTCTGAAGCCTAGTCTGTCTTTTCCGATCCAACAGAAGAGCCACTGTAGCACAAATGCTTTTTAATACTTTTTTGTGCCTTTTCATTATTTTTATTAATGCTTTTTAATGGCAGTGGCTTCCTTCAGAAGGATAATGCAAAAACTGTTCAGCAGTGATTTGAGAAACATTATAAAGAGCTGTTAAAGTCTCATATGTGGGACGTCCTAGACAAACTAGTCCAATCCATGGAGACCCCACTACAATTTACAGAACTTAAAGGCTCTGCTGGTATGTTGTAGTTCCAGATATCACATGTACTAATACCCCAGATCTTGTGTTGATGGATCTGAGCTTGTTTTGAAGGCATGTGTACGACCTGCACAAGTGGTTAAATGTAATGGCTGATCAGTGTGTGTACTTTTAAGCGTCTTGGTGTTTCAGTTTTTGAGCATTTTGTGGTTTTATGAGGTTATTATGTAAATGTGAGAGGCTTGTGGTTATTGCATGGATTTGAATGAAGAGGTGAGACGAGGTTAAAGAGGGAAAAGATACTCAGTCAGTGCATGCTAGCACAGGAATGGTCTCACAAAACAGACTAAAACGTATGAAGCAGTGTGCTAATGATGCCATAAACACATTATTTCTTTTACAGATTTATTGTTCATCTATTTTTAAGTCTGTGTAGTTCTGCAGCTTCTATTTTACAACTGATAAGAACAAGAAAACAGGGAAACGCAATGAAGTAACATCCTGTTTCAGGATATATCCCATAGTGCACTGCGAAAATATTTTAGCACGCATCACACTGTGCAGTGGACACGAGTCGTCACAGGCGCTGGGTCGGAGTTCCTGTTCAGAAAATGACTGTCTATCGGTGTGAACCATGCCTGTTAGACCGAGGCCCTCATTGCAGGCCGTAAATGTGAAAGCATGGTTCGGAATCAAGAAAAACAACCTCTGCTGTTTCTGCTGGCATCCCTATGGACACTTTTTGGCCTCAGATCAATTATAACACTTGGCATTAGTGTAAATTGGAATGTGTAGCTTTTGGTTTAACAACTTTTCCTGAAGTGTTCAGTGGATCACATAAGAAAATGGCAGAAACCACATTTAATTGAGACGCTTCCCGACCCCCCAGGGGTGTGTACGCCCCTTTCAGAGTGTTCTCTCTGTCACTCTTGCTCTCTGTCTCTCTCTCTGTCTCTCTCTCTCTCTCTCTCTCTCTCTCTCTCTCTCTGTCTCTCTCTCTCTCTCTCTGTCTCTCTCTCTCTCTCTCTCTCTCTGTCTCTCTCTGTCTCTCTCTGTCTTTCTCTCTCTCTCTCTGTATATTTTTATTTTTCAAACATTCTCCCTCTGTCTGTGTCTGTCTTTTTCTCCCTCTCTGTCTCTGTCTGTCTTTCTCTCTCTCTCTCTCTCTTTTTATCTGTAATTCTCTCTCTCTCTCTTTCTAAAACAGAACAAACCAAGTACATTGATGCTGTTTGAACAAGGAATCATCCAGTTATTTATGCTATTTTTGGACACAATAGGGTCCTACTAAATGTCATATGTCTTCCTCTCTTTATGCAGTGTGCTCTGTAGTGTTGAGACCCTGTTGGAGCACCACAGTGTGCATCATTAATTAAAATATTATGTCTAAATTATTAATTTTTTTTACCCTGCACTTTGCTGTGTGAGGCTATTATGATGTGTTAGAATGTGTTGCTTGCAGAAATCCTAGTTTTAATATTCTCTGCTATCAATAGAAATGAAAATAAAGGGAAAGATGTTCACTCACTGTCTTTCGCCACCCCTCCTTCAGGGCCCCATTTACTGGACTCGGTAATACCACAGTTCATGCCAGCTCTCTCGCTCCCTAGTCTCTGTGAGAAGAAAGGACCTGTTTGTGTGGGGTCAAAAATAGAAGGGGGTGCACTTTCCCCTCCATCTCGCTCTTCTTTTTTAGCAGAGTCAGGCCGCATAAAAACTTAATAAGTACAGAGTTACATAAAATTCATCACTACTGCAAAACTGTGATCGAGAAAGAGGGCAAAGAGGGCAAACAGAGCATCTAGATAAAGAAATCCGCGCTATTTGTTAACAGATTCAACATTGTCTGGAATGTGCATTGAATTTTAAAAGGCAACAAAGTTTGGAATGTGTATATTTTATGTATATGATACATTTTTAATTTGCTCCGTTGGAATTATTAAAGATTGAGATATCAGTCCATCCCTACCAAGTTTACTAAACTCTAAACACTAAATGCTAAACTCTCTCTCTCTCTTCTTCTCTTTCTGTCTCTACACCAGTGTAGGTTAGTCTACAAGCATTGATGCCATTTGAACAAGGAATCAGCAACAGTCATTTGTGTTATTTCTGGATACTTTAGGATCATAACTAAGTGCTGGATGTCAAATGGCTTTTTCTCTTTATGTAGTTATAAAAATGTAATTTACGAAAGTATGGCTTCTACACCCAAACGCTGCACTGCTCTGTGCACTCTTGGGTATATTGAATTGCTGTATTTATTTATTTATTTATTTATTTATTTATTTATTTATTTATTTATTTATTTATTTATTGCTGTGAAATCAAAATCCAGAATCCCCAAAACTGACTGTTGATGTTATGTAACGTTCGCGCTGGGTACAATATTACAAAAATGGACATACAAGGTTTTGTCCCAATGTACTAGACATTCTTGTCATGATTGCTGTCATATCAACACCTCATAATCCAATAAGGATTTTTTTCCCCCACTTTTTTGACACTGCTGGTTTTCCCTTTAAACCGTGTGAACATTTTCTGTTGAAAGAACAAATGACTCATAATTGTAAAATTGGCAATGCATGTATTTCTCCTGCAATGTTACAGTTTTGCGATATGTTTAATAGAATGTGCCGATAAAATTCAGACATGCGCTCATAGAGTGCTGGCTCTGCTTTACGCTTTCTGCTGGGATGTGCAGTAATTGATTAGGATACACTCTATGGCTTTTGCAGCAGTGTAATTGAATCCAGTACTTTCCCACAGATGCTGCATTGAACATATAGGCGTAGTGGTGAGCAGCACACACAGAAGGATGATGGCATCATCTCCCACGTGGTGAAGGCACTGGTCTGATGGACGATCCAGTCCAGCTGGTCCCAGGTGTTTTGTTTGCCAGCTGTATTGATTTGGTTTGGTCTGATGTCATGGCTCTGGTTTCACTGCCTGTACATTACCGACACCTTTCACGCCATGTTTGTTCTAGAGCCCGACCGATATATCGGCAGGCCGATATTATCGGCCGATATTAGTCATTTTCCAAACTATCGGTATCGGCA
>JBBPDB010111965.1:0-19746 GCA_037974465.1 Brachypetersius altus
AGTGAAAGTTGTGTATCTTCTATAGAATACCATTTAACTGTGGTATTTTATGCCAAGTTTTTGTTTGTCCAGTATCCAAAGCGACTTCCATTCCCTACCTACAGGGGGCAGTCTCTCCCCGGAGCTGGGGTTTAGGTGTCTTGCCCAGTGGTGGTGCCGAAGGTAGGAGAGGCAACTATCCTACCCACTAGACCACCAGCCCCAAACTCAGGACACATGTTGACTCTCAGAACCCGAATCACACACTGGCCTGACGCTAAAACACTGTTCTTTATAAAAACGGAGGTTTCTGCATCTTCAGGTCACCAGTAGAGGCCTCACACATCATAGGAAGTGTTGACTGATAATTGTTCGTCGTGTAGAATCAGAGATCTCAGACTTCTAAAAAACATGACATTTATGGTTTTTAGAACTTTAAGAATGACGTCTGAAGCCACACAGACTGAGAGAAACTGAAAATAAATAACTGAGTTATAGTTCAATTTTTAATCATTTTTCAACATCAGTCATTATAGTACTAGTGTGTGTTTGTGTAAGCTTTACTATAGTAGAAAAGAAAGACATTTTTAATGAATTTTCAGATGTTCTTTGGGTCTAAATAGATCATCTTTTCTTGTCTTGAATAATCATGTGACCTTGGCTGGGTTGTGCTGAGATACTTTTGCACATTGTAGCTTTAAATATTAGACAAGACCAATAATGCATGAACCGACTCTCAGGGATCTAAGGGTTAGTTTAACTGTAACGGCCTTGCATATGTGGTTTCTGTTGCTGTATAAACAAAAGCAGGGACAAGATGGAGTTTAGCTAGATGCTTTAGTCTTTGTTTATGAAGAACATTGAGTCATGCAGGACCTGAAACCGCGGAATATAATCTGTTAGAGGGTTCGAAACAGCATTTGAAAGCTACATTAGCCACATAGCTCCCTGACTGATCGATCGTTAGGTGGAAGGGGGGCGCGCAGGTGGTGGAGGGGCGTAAATTAGATTTTGGCTGAACTGTCGCTTTGAGAAAAAGTGAATTACTGCAGTTCTTTCTATATGCAAAGGAAAATTAAAGGTGCGGGTAAATCAGCGCTCCCCTGACAGGACAGAGAAGCTTTTTTTTCCGGAGTCGTGCCCCGTGACATTTTTATGGAACGCTTCCACCTCGTATCTGTCTTAACTTTCTCATGCACCTCCGGAAGCTGGTGGTGCATACAGCCCATATTTTGACTGCATTGACTTTATAAGAGGATTTCACCAAAACGGGCACCTGGTCGTGGGTCAGTGCGGAGGTTTGTATATGTTTCGTCATGCAGCATTTAAAGTCCTTTAGTGCCTTCTAGTCTACTCTTCTCCTTTAACCCTCAGAGTGTATCAGTAAACTCTGATTTCTGTAAATATAAACAGTGTAGAACAGTCTAGAACCGGCGTTTGCTCTCCGTTTGCTGCTCTTTCTCTCGACGCTCGGCCGCTCTCTGGAGCCCCTCCCTCTGCAGGTTTTCCCTCCAACTTGTGGGCGGCGACTTTCCTGAAAGACTATCCTGCAAAGATCCTGTGTTTTTCTCAAGTAGTGTTTTTATTATTATTACATGTTTTTAAATTAAAGTAACTTTGGTTCTACGTGACACAGGAACACCTGGCGCCTCTATTATACACTGATAGAAAACCTCGTGGGTAGATTTTAATCAGTTAAAGGAGACAAACACAAACAGCCACAATATGTTAGATTTAATAATGTTATGAATTATTTCTGTTTCTCCTATTAAGACCTTATCTTTGTGGCGGGATTTTTACAGCAATATCAAATTCTAACATATTTTCATTACTTATTTTTATTACTTAGCTTTTAAATTTTCTTCTTAATTTGTTGATCCAGTCTCATATGTTTCTCATTTCAATTATACAGAAGTGTTGAAAAGAAAAGTTGAAGGTGAATTTCCCCTTCAAAGGTGGTTTCGAGAGAGTTTGTCATTCGAAACTCAACCGGACACTTCTGTGTTTCTTCTGTCCACAGTATTCTTTGCTCACGCCCAGTTTTAGAACCTGAAATACGACATTACTCCTCGCTCTGAGTACACAAACTCGGTGAGGGATGGCAAAAATGAACGGCGACTCATTAAGGCTATTCAACGGCACTCGGCTGCGAGTGATATTTATTCTCGCTCGAGGAAACGCGCTTTTATTGTTATGCAGAAACTCCAGATCAACATGCAAAATATAGATGTAATCCTCCAGCAGGTAGTTGACCTTTTGTGTATGTTTGCGTACACACATTTACGGATACACACTCTGTTCCGCGAGTACAAGAACCGGCGGTTCTAAAGGTGCGGGCCTGTTGCTTCTGTTACATCTTAATCACACACATCATTACCATACATTTACTCACTCGCACACACCGTCTCTTTTATTTATTCCCATTACAACAGTGCTGTATATGCACCTAGAAAAAGGTTCTGTAAGCTTTCTTTAGTCTATGTTTAGAGATAACAGTGAGTCATACAGGACCAGAAACCATATGAGCAGGTCTATTATGGAGGTTCTCTACTGACTGGCACCAGCTGGTACCAACTCCACAGTTAGATGGGGCTCGGTGACCCCTTTCCAACGACCCCTCGACAACCGTTATTAGCTGAAAACCAGTTACCTCGGACAAAAGTAATGGGACACCAGGACGAGGTGAACGGTTTTCAGGTCGTTGGAAAGAGTGCGAGATATAAATAAATAATTCCATGTCTCGAGTCGTTGAGGGAAGTCTAAAGTCTCAGACTTGAGTCCCCATCTCTGGTTGTTGGTGATACAGAGTCAAATGACTGTCTTTTAACTTTAAATGCACTCGCTACTGTTTCAGCACTCCATAGCTCCTTAAATATCTAACACTCGTCTGGTATTCGACGTTATTCCGGCTGATCCATTGAGCTGGGACTGGTCGGAATCCTCCTAGTACAGTAAAGGTGATTGATTTACGGATTGAGTTCTTCTGCAAAGCCTGATATCTTGAGAACGATAAACAAACAATACACTGTTTTACTTTTCTCTCTGTGCCTTTTTGTATTCTCTCGCTTTCAGAGAATGCAAATCAATCACCATTGTTGCACTGTGAGCATCCCAACCAATCCCAGTTTAAGAGAAGTTTCTATTGGCGTTCTGACAAATCCACGCATTATTCTGATGCTCCATTGAACTGGGACTGGTTGGGATGCTCCCAGCGCAGTAATCTCGATTAATTTCACGTATTGAGTTCTTCTGCAAAGCCTGATATCTTGATAACTATAAACAAACAATACGTTGTTTGGCTTTCAACAATATATTGTTCTAATAAAGGTTATCTCATCTTTCCTCTCTAAACTCCTTGTTGTCTTTCTCTTTAAGAGAAAACGGTATGCAAATCTTTCACCATTACTGTACGGTTCGAGAGGAGTTTCTTTGGGGTTCTGACTAATCAGGGCACACTGAGCTCTTTTCCTAAGCATGAGATTAGGCTGGTGGCCTAGTGGTTACTGCGTTCGCCCTGCGATCAGAAAGTCATGGGTTTGAATCCTAAGACTTCTAGTGGCACCACTGAGCTACCGTCCCCACACACTGTTCCCCGGGCGCTGTGTTCCTGGATGGGGAAATGGGTTTTATACAGAGAAAGAATTTCACTCTGTGTGCTGTGGTGTGTTCACATATGGCAGAATGGTCACTTTACACTGATCTTCATAACGATAAATATTTTGTTCTGATTTCCTCTCTAAACTCTTTCTTTTCTTTCTGTTTCAGAAAATGAGGTTCCTTCAGGTTTTCCCAACATCGATATGGGCCCTCAGCTGAAGGTCGTGGAGCGGACGCGCACCGCCACCATGCTCTGTGCCGCCAGCGGTCACCCCGACCCCGAAATCTCCTGGTTCAAGGACTTTCTGCCCGTCGACATCAACGGCAGCAACGGGCGAATCAAGCAGCTCCGCTCAGGTGACCATAAAACCATTTCACGCGCACCATAACGCTCTTCTCTCTCATTACGCCCTGAACTCCAGCATCTCAGATATAGATCCTCCTCAGCGGGACCCATAACCGCCTGCTCAGTTTCCACCCTTTATGTTTAAACATGTTTTTTATTGCTTTCAGTTTAGCACCTGAACTCTTCACAGATTGCAGATGATTTCGCCGTGATGTTGGAGTGAAATTCCTTGCACAGTTTTGGACTGAATTATGATTTTCACTCTCTTCAGGTTCTTTTCTTTCTGTTTCGATATCAAAAATGACAATAACAAAGCAAAAATATAAAGGATTCTTCTTCTAGAAGAAACGCAGCCAGAACCACGACACCGCGAGATATTTCAGGATAGGTTTGTCACAGGACTGGATGGGATTGATGCCGATAGTTAGCTCGACCTCCGGTTTGCTGCAGCTGGCTGTGGTTCAGAGAAACATCACTGTCACATTCTTAGTGTCAAATGGGGCTTAATCCTTTCGAAAAACAAGAAAACAGTCTGGATAATTGCAATCACCTCTGAAGGAGTTCTCCAGGCAGCCCACAGCAAATCAATGGCCCGCTCTATAGACGCCGCCGACCCTCTTGATGGATGAATGGCTCCGGCTGACCCAGAGTCAGATGGATGGGCTTGAGCTGGTCTGGGCCAGATTAGTGGCTTTTGACTGACTTTAGATTTATCCTTCTCCACTAAATCCACCTCAGTTAGCGAACAACTCCAAAGCAGGGCAGGGTCTCCTTTAACCTAAGGGACCTCCTGTGAGAAGTTTCTCCTCATTGGAGCTCGTCCTGGCAAGTTCTCTTTTGAATCCGAGACGTGGGAGGTCTGTTGATGGACATGCCTGTGGACTGCCAAATGATTGTTTATCACAGATATGCTCTGATGTCAACACCAGCTTTGAACTCTCTTATCGGAATAAGAGTTCTGGAGAACCTGCTGCTTTTTTCAGAGCTGTGCTGATGCCAGAGGAGCACAGTGCTGCTGTAGGGCTTCGCTCAAGAACAAATCAAAACAAGCTCATACCAGTTTCACCGTGTCACACTCAGAGGGTGAGACCATTCTCTCAGCCGGCTTTGCCCTTCAGAGTTTTCAGAGATGGTAATAAATAACTTACCGTTAAAAAGATCCATTTAAAATGAAATTAATCAGTGCTAATTTTATTATCAACAAATTGTAATTAAACTCCAAGATAGTAATTGCTATAATATAATAGTATTAGCCAAGTAGATAAACAGTGTTGCAAATAAAGCATTAATTAAAAAATATATATTTATTTGCTAGTGTATTAATGAATTATTAGCGATGGAATTTTCAAATACTAAATGATACATTTCAAATATGAAATGATCTATCTATCTATAATTCCATAACACATTTGTTAATTGATCAGTGTTAATTTGAGATAATAATAATAATAATAATAATAATAATAATAATAGCAGTGATGTTTAATAACAGTAAAAAAAGGGGGGGTTTTCAGGAAAACAATAATTATTATTTCTATTATAATGCGTTCTGTGTGACAGAACACCCTCTCGTTATGTTTCAGAGATGCTGGAGTGGTGTTTCGTATCCTTGTGGGGTTCTGTGTGTTTTGTTTTCCAGGCTGTGCAGATGTTCTTTGATTTTCCATTGAAAGTGACTGTATTACCACCACACAATTAAACTGCAGTTTTATGTTCCAGATTTTTGTCCCAAATCACACAGGAAGCTACATTCTACTAACCCCCCGAGTGCTGCTCTCACACAGCTTCTCTCTGTGTTTAATTAAGATTATTTCCACTGCGCTCAGTCTAACCTCCCCCCGAACCCCCTATTGCTCTTTGTTTCTCTTCGCCTGCCTCTCTGTCCTCTACTAATGCTTCTCTCCCGTTTTGTTTTGCGTTCTGTTTACTCGGCCTAGGGGGGACGCCAATCCGAGGTAAGAGAGCTGGACGGTGTCTCAGAACCCAAAATCCATCCCCCCTTCGTCCATCTTCCCGTTCGCCTCCATCGTTTCTTGCCTGATGAGTGTGAACACCATCTCTCAACCATCTTCGTCCTTCATTTTCTTTCACTAAACAACTTGAAAAACACAAAAAAACGTGCTGAACGTGCTGAATTGGTTTCCCTGATGGGAGTCAATAATTGTCAACATGAATGTCGTATTACATTTAGTTATTCATTTTTGGGGTTTGATTTCATTCAGCTGTGTTGGTTCAGCTCCTGGTTGGCTTCACGCCTCTCTTTGTGGAGCCTTTTATTTTAGACCACAAAGGTCCAAAAGAGAGGAATAGAGCCTCCTTTCCTATGCTGATAGATGCAGGGTGGCCTAAGAAGCTCTAAGTTACTCAGAATGTTTGCAGTTTCTTCAGCTGCTCCTGCTTCTGAGAGGTATTTCCATTTTCACTTCCATCCGCAGTCGTTATTTCGCTGCAGTAACATTACCTTTACCGGAGGACAGGCTTAGGCTGCTCCACATCTGTGCAGATGCAGGATGTTTTATTCATGTGCAGATGATGTGCACAGGAAATTCAATTCAGCGCAGCACGTTTTGGTGCACTGAGGTGTCGAGAGATATCAAAAAACAGGACAACTAAAGGTTCACAAGTTTTTAATGGCCTTAATGTTCCAAAACCCAAAAATCATGTGGAAGAGTTCCGAAATCGCTTCTGCGGTTTCAGACATTTTACGACTTATTGTTATACATAAAAATTGGTAAAACAATGGTGTCAGCCATAATGAGGGCAGGTTTTGTCTTTAGGTCACAGTTTATTTAATTAAAAAATGTATTGATTAAATGTTACAGATATATAGATAGATCAACAGACATAAACTGTATCCTATTTACCTTCATGTTAGTGTGCATTTAAGATAATAATAATTAGAAGAAGAAGAAGAATCACAAGAAGCCAAGGCAGTTAGAAAACTAAATAACAAAACTAAATAAACTTTAAACTTTATTCTTGTTCGTTACAAACTTTATAAACTTCAGTATTGTTTGTTTATTTATTAAATAAACACACAATTGTCAAACCATGTTTACCTTAATGTTAGTGTGCAGTTTGAATAATAATAATAATAATAATAATAATAAAAAGAAGAAGAAGAAGAAGGAGTATTTTTACCAAGCCTATTGAGGTGGGTAGCATGACGCTAATTGGTGTGAGCTACTATGACTCATTAGCATTGTTAGCCTCATGGCTCTATTACAACACCAAAGGATCAGACTTGAGATGCTGAACTACAGATCCCGGCTGGTCGTCCAGACCCGCTCTCTAGAGAGCACTTGTGCATCCGGATCCTCATGTGATGGAATTTAAATGACTGAATTTGCATGTGATTTGCTGAAATGGGCTCCGGTGGCCAAAGCGGCCCTGTTCGTTAAGGCTGTGACTTTGACACCTCGCACAATAACTGCCCTTGAAAGGAAATATATCTGCAAATCCAGCTCCACTGATATTAAAAGGAAAACGTACCTAAATGAACTAACAATAGTTTCTGTGATAAAGTTTGTATCACATCCTCTTGATGGGGAATCAGTTAGGAACTCGAGTTGCTAATAAAAAGATTAGCATTAGCATCTAGCAATTAGCTTTGGCATTTAAAATCAAATTTGGCATGTTACCCTGCTGCTTTCGACTGATTTCCTCACTTGCCGGAGATGAACAGTGTGCGTCTTCCCTATTTTGGTCACACCAGGTAGCAAAACATGTTATCTTTCCCGGCAGGCGGTTGTCTAAGCCCCCGGTGGCTCCCTCCGCGCACTGTTATTAGAAAGAAACTGCTGGAAAGGTAGAGCAAACCTGGAACAGCCCAGTAGCCTGATTTACTAATGGTGGATTACAACAGTCTTATGTTCTCTCAGGGGGGGTCTCACTCGTTTGGTTTACAAAACAGGCACGTCTGGTAGAGGCAGAATATTAAAGTCCTCTGCTTGGGCTAAAGCCCGCGAGTTTACTGGATTTAGAGGAGTTGTTGCGAAAAGAGAGGCGTACTGAGGTTTGGGAATTGGCGCCCAACTAAGAGAGAAAATATGGGGGAATAGAAACACCCCTCACCTACATTTCACTTAAGCAGCACTTTTTCAGCTTAGATGTGCAAACGTTGCTAATGGGAATACATCCAGCCACCAAACTACTGGCATCCAGTTAGGGGCGGCTGATGGCCTGATGGTTAGGGAGTTGTTCCTGCGATCAAAAAGTTACAGGTTTGAATCCCAGGACTGCTAGTGGCACCACTGAGGTACCCTTGAGCAAGGTACCGTCCCCACACCCTGCTCCCCGGACGCTCTGTTACTGGCTGCCCGCTGCTCCACTTGGTAAATAGGTTAAATGCAGAGAGAGAATTTCACACTGTTCACAGTGAGTGTGACTATAAGGGGCCACTTTACTTTACTGTACTGTACTTTACTTTACTTTACTTTACTGTACTTTACTTTACTTTACTTTACTTTCCTTTAGCAGGACTATAACTGACCTGTTCGCGCTCTACGTATAAAATGTTCTTAACTAACAAAACTGTGAATGAGCTTCACAGACCTTTATCTCGGTTTGCTACGTCAAGTCAATTTTTAAATAATTCTAATAATTCTATGCTACTGGGCTAATTTAGAAACAACAACAGAATTTGCTACATGCTAATACTAGCTAGCCCTATAACAACAGCAAAGCTACATCAACTCTATACTTAAAATGTGATATTTTTACTTATACAGAAATGGTAATACATTACAATTTTGTGTTTTTCATGTAATTTCTACCCGTTTCTATAAAGTGCGACCGAAAAAGCATTTTGTTTGCATGGCACAGACTCGTTGGTTATCATCATGGTAGTTTTTGGCTATTAGCCTTACTGTAAGACATGTTAGCTTGTTTTTGTTTCTTAAATTAATGAATTAATGCACTTAGATTTGCCTACTATTAAACTTGATTTCTCCTTTGGGAATTGGCGCCCGACACATTCCACTTTATATCTGCGATGAAACTGTGTTCTTTACTCCTGTCATTTTGTGGAGAATGGGGTTCTTTCCATAAAAGTAAGGTTAAGAGGGGAATCATGTGTCTCTTCCATCCTCAACATCCCTCAGTCCTCCTCACAATCATCCTAATCACGGTTACACTCATTTTAATGTGTGTATGTCCTTCAGCTAATGGAGCATGCTTCCACTCCATACGTCCTCCAGTAAAATTTATTCTCGATGCGTTTTACGTTCCGAAAGTGGAACGTCAGTCTTCCTGTGGCCCGGCAGAATTACCCGGCACTAAATAGAAGTCTCGGAATGGACCACTTTGACGGAGCCATGGTGTAATTGGAATGGTTAATTGGGATCAAATGCAAGCCTTTCATTATTTTTTTTTTAAATACAGTGTTCAGTGGCGGCGTGTGATTGAATTTGCCGAACCCCTTTTCCTAGCTAAAAATCAAAAGGGTGTGAAGTAATGGCTTCCCCATTAGTTCCTCCGAAGCAATTGCATATTGTTCTTTATTTCAATTCCGTCCTTGCGACTGGGCCACTCGGGCCAAATGTGTTGTCAAGAGCGAGAGGCGATGGCAATCAGTGCTGAGCAATCTCGGAATTGATTAGTAATTTGCTGCTTGTCAGAATGGGGAACACCACCAATCAGTTTCTCTTGAGTGCAGAGTGAGTAACGGTGTGTGTTATTCCCTCGGCCGCGCCGCCGTGGAGACTCAGTCCTGGGCAGCAAGCAGCACCCCTGCACCCCCCGACTTTGGCTGGATACAAGTGTTATTTTTACCAAAATGAAGAAATAGCTTTTTTTCAAAAAGTCAGGTTTATCCAGTTTTAACCTTACATGTTCGGTGTCTTTAATTTTGCGCTGGAGCTACAAGGCTAATGAAGCTAATAATTAAAGGAAGCTTATTAGCATTGATTAGCATTGTGTAAACCACATGCCTGAAACCATGTGAGGCTGCTAAAGGGGTCAGGCTATTTAAAAATCTGCCTAATTAAATCATTAAGGTGAAAACACAGTTGTTCAGAATGGGACTGGATTGCTGTAAAGACTTGGATTTCTTTACAGTGGTGGTGAATTGAACCAGAAGTCACTGATGTCCTGAGTTGTACTGAGTTGGACTATGTTGTACTGAACTGGACTGGACTATTATGATCTGGGTTGTGGTGTATTGAACTGAACTGTGATGTTCTGAGGTTAACGGTGGGCTGTAAATGTACTGAACTGGACTGTGATTTACTGAACTGGACTATGATAATGTACTGAACTGGACTATGATAATGTACTGAACAGGACTATGATAATGTACTGAACTGGACAGTGATTTACTGAACTAGACTATGTTGTACAGAACTGGGCTATGATGTACTGAACTGGACTGTGATGTTCTGAACTGAACTGTGATGTACTGAACTGGACTATGATAATGTACTGAACTGGACTATGTTGTACTGAACTGGATTGTGATGTTGTACTGAACTGGACTGTGATGTTGTACTGAACTGGACTATGATGTTGTACTGAACTGGACTATGATGTTGTACTGAACTGGACTATGATGTTGTACTGAACTGGATTGTGATGTACTGAACTGGATTATGTTGTACTGAACTGGACTATGATGTACTGAACTGGACTATGTTGTACTGAACTGGACTGTGATGTACTGAACTGGATTATGTTGTACTGAACTGGACTGTGATGTACTAAACTGGACTGTGGTGTACTGAACTGGTCTGTGATGTACTAAACTGGACTGAACTGTGATGTGGTACTGAATTGTGCTGAACTGGATTGTCTCAGTTTCTTAGCTTGTCCTTGAATGCTCCTTAATAAACCTTTAGCGGATGAAGTCCATCTGACAGTCGTGTGGTCGTGTGGTTAATGGTCGTGTGGTCGTGTGTTGGTGGCGATAAGTGAGATGGTTGAAACTAAAACCTTTCCGCTGTTTAGCTTTGGCATTTTCTGGCATTTTGTCGTGTAAGTTATTTTGGAGTCTAGTGCATTAAAAGCTGTCATCAGTAACGTTACGTGTTGTAAGCTAATTGACCATAAGTCATGGGCTTGACATTAGTGTGGCGCTTGCTTTTTTTCCCCACACTGACGCTGTCAGGCAGATATTTGTTGATTTGTGGTCACGGACAAGCTGCAAATTCAGCTTCACGCAAACACCTTAGTAGGCAAAAAAAAAATGTATCATAAACTCTGCTAAATCTGTCTGACATTTAAACAGGGAATGGGTGCAGATTGTATATGGTTGTGCCAGGAGATTTATTCATTTTATGTGTGTTTGTTTGTTTATTTATTTATTTATTCATTTATTTATTTACATCTCATTTCGCCTTTTTCCCTCCTCAGGAGCTCTGCAGATTGAGAACAGCGACGAGTCCGACCAGGGCAAGTATGAGTGCGTTGCGATGAACAGCATCGGAACTCGATACTCGGCACCCGCCAACCTCTATGTTCGAGGTAAGAGACCTTTTCCCCAGGGGGCGCAGTAATTATTTTTTTTGTTGTTTTTTATCCTTATTTTGTTCTGGAGGGTTGTTCTTTCACTCTTCTAATACACTTTCCCTTCCCACAATCACGATTACGGTCTCACAACACCAGTCGAAATGTTTGGCCACACCCACTCGGAACGTTTTTCTTGACGTTTAGCTGTTTTAGGCTAATGTTGAAATGATCAGTATTATAAAAATGAGACTCCAGACAATTTCAAACAATTATTGTCTTGATACAGCTTTGGGTTTACCTATATATACAGTGTGTATATATATATATATATGGCTGCATCAAAGGGGCGTGGCTAGATGTATATGCAGACATAATAATGTGTGTATTTATATATTGTATACACACACAAACACAAATGTGTGTATATGTGTGTGTGTGTGTGTGTGTGTATATATATATATATATATATATAGAGAGAGAGAGAGATAGTGAGAAAGAGAATGAATATAAATACACATCATTAATATGTATATTATGTCTATGTGAATAATATATATCTGCATTATGTAAAATATATTCTTGAACATTTGTATTTATTTTATTATGTTTGACTGAAGTATTTATATATATGTCTGTCTGTCTGTCTTTCCGGATGTGTGTTTGTCTGTCTGTCCGTGTGTCTAGACGATATAAGAACCTGTATTCGGTTAAATGAGTTTAAACTTTTGACCGTTGCTGAGCACCTTTCTGAGTGTAATTGTCGCTGCCGCACCCCTCCAATAACCCAGCCCGACTCTTTTGTAACTTCAGTCGCACCGGGCGCTTCCTCTGTCAAAACAGCGTTATTAACTCGCGTCCTCAAAAGCGTGTGCAGCTGGTGACTGATGGTGTCACTTTGTTTTGGCTCCTCTCATGACTAAATGCTTGTTTTTGACATTCCATATTTGGAAAGTCAGCATTTGTTTGGAAACTCAGGCCTGTAAGAAAGGTGAGACTGAGGTCAAACAGAAGCGAAGTAATCCCAAGTCAAGTTTATTTATAAAGTTTATTATCATACAGAAAGGTCATCCAGTGAGTTTGACTGGAAGGAAATAAAAATATTAAGAAATCCAGAAACATTCAAGAATTCATATCAATATTGGTCAATACCATTTTTTATGCATATTTTTCATTTTATGCATCAGGAGTTTAAGTGCCTTACTAATTCAGTGGCCAAACCTCTTAAACTTAAGAAAACAGTAGAAAATGTCCTCCTTTGTGTGTGTTTAACCTGTTATTTTACACTTTTAATATAATTACCCACCTGGTTGGGCCCTTTTCTGAACTCAGAAATGACTGCGGCACATCCAACAATAAGGGCAGCATGGAGCTCCTTGTAAACAGTGATAGAAAACAGGGCTACACACAGAAAGCTCCAATTCTGCACGCTGTATCATTTCACTGTGACCAGCGTGGACACGCACACACACACACTGCGACGAGTCTCGAGGGCAGATGTGAATGGGTTGCTGATGATACGCTGGATAAGAAAAAAAAACAGTTAAATAGAGCGAGAAGGAGTGGAGGTTGTAGATCTTTTGTGCTGCGTTTCTGTTATAGCAACTGTTTTGGAACATGTGCGCTGGCCAGGGCGTTACGAGGCCGAGGAAAGGTAAGCAGCACAAAGAGTAAACAAAGCCACCTGTAGCAATGGAGCACGGACTTAAAGGCATAATAGTGAGTGTGTATTGTCTATTAAACACAGCTCTGTGTGTCCTGTTGTTGTGGGTGTAAACGCAGCGAGTTTTCCAGGCGGGTAATAACAGGGAGCTTATGGCGCACTGCCAGAATGGCCCAAAGCGAGTGAGGCTGCCATGCCACCCTTCACTTGTCACGCAAGCCGCGCTCCCTGTTGAACATGCAGATTAGCTTTCAATAAGCTGCAGTGTGTTAGCAGGGCGAAAAAACTGTTATCAGGAAGGAATGCTACTTGTTAACAGTATCTGTTTTCATTAAAGGCTCATAGTATTTAAAAATCCAAAATTTCCTCACCTTTGGGTAATGAAGGTATTCTGTTTAGCACATTAACTTTCTTCAAAACTTTTCTTCAAGTGTGGAAACCAAGCTGCAAAAACGGCTCGTTTTGAATTCAGTGTTTTTGTGATGTCACTAAATCAAATTGAAAACTCTGTTTTCATTAAAGGATCCACAGCATGAGAAAACCATATTTCCTGACCTTTTGGCAATAAAGGAGTTTTGCTTAGTACACTAACTTTCTTCAAAACATTCCCAGTCCATGCGGTTCAAGTGTGGAAACCAAGCTGGAAAACGGTGTTTTGTGATGTCACTAAAGCAAAAGGAATCTCTGTTTTATAACATTAAAAACGGTCACGTTTTTGGAAATGAACGTGTTTGGTTTAGCGGCTAAACATTCTTCAAAACACCCCAAATCCATGCGGTTCAAGTGTGAAAGTTAAGCTGCAAAAACGGCTCGTTGTGAATTCAGTGTTTTTGTGAGGTCACTTGGGCAAATTGTGAGGTCACTTAAGGACCCACAACCTTTTGGTAATGAAGGTGTTTGGTTTAGTACATTAACTCTCTTCAAAACATCCCCAGTCCATGTGAGTCAAGCCTTTAAACTAAACTGCAAAACAGCTCGTTTTGAATACAGTGTTTTTGTGATGTCACTAATTGCATTTCTTTTTAAAGAGCCCATAGAATTGAAAACCCATTTGTTTCACCTTTTTGGTGTTTGGTTTAGTGCCTAAAAACCCCCAGTCCATGTGGAAACCGTGCTGCAAAACAGCTCATTCTGAATTGTGTTTTTGCGATGTCACTTAAGCAGACCCACAGAATGGAAAACCAAGTTTTCCTCACTTTTTTGGGGGGAGTGAAGGTGTTTTGTTTAGTGCATAAACATTCTTTAAACATCCCCAGTCCATGCAGTTCAACTGTGAAAACAGCCCAGTGTTTTTGTGATGTCACTAAAGCAAAATACATTGACTTATCAAACCTACAGCAGTGTAGCCCACCCATTCACATTGAAGTTAAAGGGGCTGTTTGATCCTGGACTGCTTTTTTTAAGCAGGGTATCCAATCAGACCTGAGCTCATTTGCATATTACAGTATGAAAGGCGCCTGTTCATTTGCTGAGAAACTTAAAATAATGACTGTTTTAGTGCATAAACCATACAGATTTTACACATGGGCCTCAAAGTAGTAAACAAAATAGAAAAGGTGGGATATGGGCGACTCTAACATCAGGGCAAAAGAAGCTAAACTACAACAGTGGAAGACGTGGGCTCTTTAAAGTGTAACTGTGAACTAAATATACACACTTTCTGATCGTAACGATCTTCAGGTAGAGGCTCAGTGCTGCTCTGACTCATCCAAGACATCATGGGTTTGTATCCATTTGGATGTGTGTATCTGTGTGTGTGTGTGTTTGTGTTTGTTTGTGTGTGTGTGTGTGTGTGTGTGTGTTTCTGTACCGTTTCTGTGTGTCTACATCTATGTCTGATAGATGTTTCCATGATACTGACCACTGTCAATTCACAGCTGTCTGTTTTCTCTCTGTTATCTCTCACTCTTGTCTCCATTTGTCTCCATTTAATCTCCATCTCTCCATCTACTCACAAACTCACCTCTCAGAGCCCCGCGAAGGTTAGTTTCCTTCACTGGTAACCACTTCCATTCACACTGAAGCTGCGCCGAACCAGCTGTCCCAGGCCCGCCCCGCCACAACTAATGCCTGACCCACCAGACTAATGATTATATTGTTTAATATTGTTTTTATTCTCCCCTCCCCAAACCTTGCATGAGCCTAAACCTCCTTCTCCATGCATATTAATTTGATTTTCTTATGTGTACCTTAAATATATATATATATATATATATTTTTTTTTTTTATTATTATTATTTATTTATTTATTTATTATTTTTTTTTAAGTATGTTAAGTACATTTTAGGCTTGTTGCCTATTTTCAAGGATATTTACCTATTTTCACATTAAAAAACACAACACATATCAATAAGATTGTTATTATCAACTGCATCATTAAAATTGAGCTAATATTTGAAATATATATTCTATGGCAACATGTGCCTCAGTTTTAATCATATATTAAATACAGTATGAAATATATTTTCTAATATATGATCAATCATTTAGTACCAGAATGTATAGGATTAAAGTGTAAACTGCTTTGAAAGCGCTCTATAAATAAAATGTATTATTATTATTCAAATGCAGAAGTTGAAATTGTTCGTGGTATTGCATCATTAAAACATGGTGCTGTTTATTAGTTATTGCAGTCCCATGTAACAGATTCCTGAAAGCTGTATGTGTGAGGCATTTTTATACATAAACATGTTCTGGATCACTGGCTCTTAAATAAGTGGAGTCTGAATAATGACTTGAGCTCTGGTGGCCTACATGTATCGACCCATTTTCTCCAAATCTGACCCTCCGAGCCTCTTGATGAGGTCAAACCTGACCCTGAGGCTTCTTGACCACATTTTTCAAACCTCCACGTTAAAACTCATTATCCTAAAAAAGAAGTGGTCTTTGAAGTGAGGCCACAGGAGCACCGCTTTGGTTCCCAGTCTAAGGGAAAAGGCCTCTGTGTAACAACCTTTTAAAGATTCTGACATTTTATTATCACCGTTTGTGTTAACTATAGTGGAACACTTTAATTCTACATAGAACCATTTAAAAAGAACTACAGCGTGTTCAAATCATGGAGAAGAACCGTTTAACCATGCAAAGAACCCCAGCCATCGCCCTTAAATGGCCCTTCAAGAGTATACAGAACCTTTCAATGGATGGTTCTTTAAAGAACAACGTTTCGTGATTGAGATTTGATAGAGAAGAGCCTTTTTAAGGTGATAAAATCAGCTACTCACAGAAGAACCAATCTTGGGTCTTAGCAAAATGCTTGGTACCACTTTACAATAAGACCGACCTTCTAAAAGCTTTATAAATGATTTATAACCAGGTTGTTCATTAGGTGGTAGACAGTTTATGAACCAGTTATATCAGTTGTAATAAGACTATCTGCACTATTTAGTGATCTCGGATCTTGCTGGCTGCTGAGCTGATCTTGTCTCTTTCTCAGGCAGAATATTAACCTTAATCCGGTCTTTGTTAACATGTTTTGGAAATAGTGAACCTCTATCGCTGTATGACAGCTGTTTTAACTGTATTTATAAACTGGGGGGGGCATTGGTAGTATGTGTTTAGGGGGCACATATAACGGCAAAAAGGTCAATATTTTATTTTATATATTTTATTTTATATTTAGCTTTTTAGCTATTAACTGTTACAACCCGAGTTTACACTTTTACACAGCTGGTTTTCAGGTTGCAGATAATGGCGTGTGTGTAGCTTTAAGCAGTCTGTCTAGAACACATGTAGTGTTAGTTCCATTCTTCGAGCAGTGCATGTCGCTATCATTGGCTGTTCAGTGCAGGGGCCATAACAGGGGCCCTGGCCCACGCTGGCCCCGTCTAGAACCGTGTAGGATCCTGTATAAATCATTTGTAAAGGTAGTCTTACTGCAAAGTGGTACTAAAAGGTTTGATGTAGTATCAAGAGAACCCTTTTTGGTGCTATGTAGAACCTCCACATGATGCAAAGCTTCAAAAGCAATTATGTGTTTTATTAGAACCGAACGTCCAAGCCAAGAACCGTGTAAGAGCCTTTCATTTTTTCGGGTGGATTGTCCCAACCAGAAGACCTCCGGTGTTTTCAATTACAGCAAATGTGTCTTTATGTATTTCTACTGTTTTCTTTGCATGGACTGTTCATCCCGTGTATCTCCAGAAGAACGCATGCCTCCTCTTCTGAGTTCCCCTCCAGTCGTCGCTAATATTCTTCCTGTGTTCCTCTCCTTCGCTTGCTTGCTTGCTTCTCGTCGCCCGTTGTGTATGTGCGAAAAAATTGTCATTAAAGTGCAGAATGCTAAAACGCTGCGATATTTAGCCGGCTTAATTAAAAGGAAGCGTGCTGCCACTTGATTAGTATGCTAAAGCGCTTTTCCCTCGCTGAAGTGACGACAGAAGTGACTTATTATGTCTGTGTTTCTAATCATTAATGATTATCTCTTTGAACTCCGGAGAGCTTTGAAGGCTTTGCCACCCATTTCACCCTCATTGTCTTCTCGCTTGTTTACGAGTGCGGTAGGTACAGGGGTGGAAGATTGAAGAGCATTGAAAACTCCACTTAACAGTCCTGTTTCTGCTATAACAGTAAATAAGAGCAAATACTGCTTATAAGGTAATTGCTTTGAATGACTTTAAAGGAGAATTTCACTCATGTTTTCTACATTTCTGCATAATGCAGTGAGTGAGACCTTAAGAGTCATTAAGAGGGTTCCGGTTTGAAATAGAAACCGACTGTTTTTACAGTGGTGGGGAGCAGAACCTGCAATTTTGAACCATAATTACTATTAATTACATTAATTACTGTTTGTAAAATTCAACATATCTTTTGGGTTTTTGAAAATGTTGATGCTGAAATAATGTGAAATTTGAGAAATCACTTTAGTACTAGGGCTGGGATCGTTTAGCAATTTATTGGTTATTACACTGGGTAACAGATTTTATGAAAGGTCTGATTCATTGCAGGTTTAGAAAATCACATCAGTTTTTTCCTCTCTTCAGTTGTTCTACAGATTTTATGTATATTTTTCATTATAAGGTTGTTGTAATACTACAATGAATGAAAACAGTGGTGTTTGTTAAATGCTCATAGATAGAGGAACAAAAATGAGTGGATCAAACATTAACACATTTTTTTTTTAATTCAAAAAGACACTCCTTTCGAAAAGAAGGCAGCCGCTATAAACGTTCATCACTGACTCAGTGCTGAAGCTCTGCTGCAGGTGGAGGAGTTAGATGCTCTACTTTACCTCGGAGCTCCATGCAAAGAAGAAACAAACAGATCACAGCCATGAGCTCAGAAGTGAAAGAAATGAGTGTTAGCATTAATGTTATATCTGAAAAACTCAGCCTTATATATATCAAAATTGCCTTATTCCTAACCACTTTGTGTAATACGTTTCTGTGAGGGAGCTTTTAGAAACATGAACCTACTCAGACATCTGGTTCCATTCACCACCACTGTGACCTAAAAATGTTTTGAATCGAACCCGGTCCAAATGACTTTTCTAATCATTTAATTATGCAGGACTTTTAAACAAAGTGGTGAAATTGTCCTTTAAATTGATCTTTCTTTCACATAAGAAAGAGTTTTTTTGTGCAATGGCTAGCTTAGCCGGCCACAAGAAATATGTTGAAGTACTTTGTTGTAATTCTTCGCACCTCTGAAGAGACGAAGCCTCTGTTGTTAATCTGTGAGTTATGTTTTGTTGAATCTAATTTGGTTTCATGGAGAGGCAGCTGAAGGGGTTTATTTTGAATCCCGTGTTGCGTCTGATTGAAACAAAGAGTTTGGCGGATATCTCCAAAGACGTCTCTTTGCTTTTTCAAGGCCTTTATTGTAATGACGGCGGATAATGAGCATGGCCGTCATGACTGTCTGGCCTTTGACGGTGTAAAAAAAATGAGAAAATCCATTTTCCCAGGGACCGGCGCAAAAATGCATTATCATTGGTGGCGTTTTTCCATGGAGACGCAGGAGGCAGCGGTGCATTAATGCAGAGGAGTTTGAAGAAGCAGAAGGGAAAAAAAGTGTCCCGCTGCAGCTTTGTTTCCTCATATCAAACGGAACGGGAGCAAAGTTCTGCTCATAATTAAGCAAAGGCTACTTCCAGAACACTGTGGACACAGATAGAAATCTAACAGCCCATCAAAGCCTGTGAATAGAGAGGAAAATAAAGGAGGAGAAGCACAAAAGGACGTGTGTTGGTGGCACTGATCGGTAAAGGCCATCTTTAACTCGCGAATCCCTCCTGGGGTTTTTCTCTCTTTACTTTCCTCTCAAAAAAAAAGAAAGAAAGAAAGAAAAAGAGAAAGAAAAAAGGGGCTTGTTTATTCCAGACCATCCCTAACGTATTCCAGTCAGGATCCACATAGATAAACTCTCTCTCTCCCTCTCTCTCTGTTTCTCTCTCTCTCTCTAGCCATTTCTATTACTCTCTGCATCTCTCTCTCTCTCTCTCTCTCTCTCTCTATCTCTCTCTCTCTCCTGTCCTTTTTCTTTCCCATTATGTTGTCTTACTCTTCTTACCTTCTTTCTTTATCTCTCATTTTCCTCTCTCTCTCTCTCTCTCTCTCTCTCTCTCTGTTCTCCCACTCTTCTTATTCTTTTTTTGCTCCCTCTTTCTCTCGATCTCTCCCTCCTTCGCTTCTACAATCTCTTTCTTTTGCCCTCCTCATTTCCTTATCTTTTTTCTTTTTTCCCTCTCTCTCTCTCTCTCTCCCTCTTCTCTCTCTCCCTC
>JBBPDB010111982.1:0-19743 GCA_037974465.1 Brachypetersius altus
AGAGAGAGAGAGAGAGAGAGAGAGAGAGAGAGAGAGAGAGAGAGAGAGAGAGAGAGACACAGAGAACAAAAAGAACAGAACAGAAACAGGAAGAGAAGGACTTAAAGAAGGAGGACGTGTCCATTTGATAACGCGGTTTGGTTGAGATGTGGAGTTTCTGCAGTTTTCAGTGTGAAGGTGCAGCACGTTCAGGCCTGTGAGCCGCACAGCCGCCTCACTCTGCTGGAATGTTGCCAGGAGACACATTTTTCAGGATTTCATTTCATGGTGGGCTCCCTTCCCTCCTCTCCCTCCTTCTACCCCACCCTCCTCCTCTCATCATCCGGGTGTAGAGTGTAGGGCATGGAGTTAAACCTGCTTCACGCTCCGAGCTTCCCCAGAGCTCCTCTGACATGTTTTGGAAAGGCGAGTGAAGGGCTGTATCAAAACATGAACGCCTGAACTTGGCTTTTCTGGGACCCACATGGTGTGCAGGTGTTCATCACTTCCTCAGACTAGGTCAGCAAGAACACGATCCCTGTCCTCGATAGAAAACCTTCACCTCCAGATATGGAGGTCTAGAAGGCGTCATAAAAATGAGTTTCTACCTGGCAAAGAGCCCGAGATGCTTTGGAAGTGTATGTTCTGCCAGCGGTTCATTTAGTAAAAAAGTGTAAACCAGAATCGACCTGCGAAGATGCAGAGCCCTCCAGTTCTGCCGCTTATACATGGTAGTCCAATTGGAATTGCACCATTTCCTTACTCATTTCTGAATAATGAAATGATGTAAAGACTCTTTCAGACATGCTTAGAACCCACATACAGCACAAAGTAAATTCCTGAAACACTGCTTGATGTCATTCTTCAATGGGAGCTTTGGTTTTGCCTTAAACAAAACATTTCCGGCTGAAACGCACACCTTTAAGATACAAATTTACAATTACGGCATTTGGCCGATGCTCTCAGAGCGACGTCCATCAGTGCTTTTTTTTTCCACCACTATTTTACATACATACATAAAAAAAATAGAAAATATGAAGTTTACAGGTTTGTGAGTATTTAGTAAATACATGGGCCATATTTGAACAGACATAGCAGCACAGCTGTAAGGAAATCAGAGTCTATTTGTTTCTCTATGATGCATCAATTGACGGCACCCATTCAGGTTACATCACCTCTGAATTACATACAAGTTAGCTGTAAGTTATCTATAGTATTTAAACCCCTAGAGTTTTAGACTATATCTTTTATATGGTTCTCTTCTCTGAGAGTGTGCAGACTGACATAAGCAATTCCTTCCAGGATCAATAAAGTTCTCTGATTCTGAGAGAATATATAAACTTTCATGTCATAATTAAGAAAAGTATAAGGATGCTTGAAGACACTTTCACGGTTTTTTGAGACAAGCCAAATAAACCAGCAATCCATCAGCGGAACGTTTAAAACATGCCGTCAGAACCACAGGTCTGGAGTTCCTCACCTTGCTCTGGAGTAGCAGGCCTGGCCTGGCCCAGCAGAGGCCGAGTTAAAAGTACTGAGAACAGCAGCAGCATGATCTTCATCGTCAGCTTCATCATGCTCCTCTAAAGCACGGCCTGGTGCCCGGCACAGTTCCCCATACACACAGCTAGGGCATCAGCTGGAAGAGAGAGAACAGAGCAACAATGTTACTGTGCATTAAAACACTGGACCCATTTACCTCAGAGAACTGACAACCTTTACAAAACCACAAATTTGTGACGTGGTTAAAAAAAAAAAAAAACCTATATTTACAGTCTAAATCCAAAATATGCCCTTAAAATGCTCCAAAACACTTTTTCATTTTAAAGACAGCTTAATACACTACCCTTAAAAATGTTAAACAGAAAATTTAAATTGCGTGGACTGGACTGCAGCTGCCAGAGATGCGTCACAGGGCAGCAGCCAATCAGGAGCAAGGAGAAATGAAAAACACTCAGATTGGCTACTTTCAAACCTTCCGCCCGAGTACAACAGTATTTCACCATCCCAAGATGCGCTTCTGTATACAGTGGCATTGTGTTCTCTCGACAGAACCAAAAAAGTTTGATTAATTTCCACAAAAATGTATTACTTAGGCTCTAGGAAATAAAGGCCACAAACTCCGAACCATGACTTTGGGGGATTGTACTCTATTCTTTTACACTTGCACACTTCAGACTTCCCTTTCATTTATTGTAACTATATTGCATAGTCTCAGGGGCTCATTTCTATAACTGTGCATTTTGTACTTCTATAACTGTGCATTAAACAAAGAATCTTGAATCTGGAAACGTCTCTCATGTCGAGAGACTTTATTGCATTCCCTTTCGGTCCCATTCATTAGAAAATATTATTGGTGAACGCTCCTGCCCTGCAAAACAGAAAAGCTCATTTTTTCTGATGTACATTACTTCACTACGTGGGTGAGAAGCGAAAACACTCCTCAACCCAAATGGAAACTCTGGGCTAAACGATTCTGACAACCTGAGTGCCTCTTAAACCGGGCTTGAGGCCAAGAAAAAATCCACAAAAAATTTCAAAAGACATTCCTTTGGAAGTGGCTAGAAGATCTGATCAGAGCATTTTTTACGACGCGACAAAGTCAGCGTCATTTTCTCACTCAGGAATAACCGGCCACATCTAGACTCCCGCTGACTTACTACACGATGCCAACCGCAGAACAGCACGTTCTCTAAAGGACTCTAGGAGGCCTTGGTCGCTGCACTCTGCTACGCTGACACTCAAACATCGATAAGAACCAAAACACAAACACCGACTTTTGCTTTAGGTCTCTGGATAAAGTTAAACAGCCCCTATTCTGCCTTTTTCTTGCATTTTACTTCCTCACTCACTGAATTCCACCTTTTATGTACCAAATTATAGCCACATTTCAAATGTTCATGACCTCTCCTTATCCTTTAGAAAGGGTTTTCTTACTGTACTATAGGTACAAGCTAAATATGTCAATAAGCTCTATGTTGTCAAAAAGTAGCCCAGACTGAAACACTAGAACTTCAGCACAAAGGAGCAGAACTTAGCTGCAAGAGACTTCATGGGATATATCTAAATGTGCTGAACTCAACCTGAATTTCACTTATGGACTGGCCAGAGAACAGTACGTTTTGAAAAACTGTTCCTGCAGTAGATTAAACTTTCGTACCACTTAAGTAAGGAAAGTTTGGGCCCCAGTTTGGCGAATAATGTGTCATTTCAGACCCAAAGACATACTGGGGGCAATAAAACTGGAGAGCAGTGAAAATGTTAGACATCCAGGGATGTCATAGTGTCAAAATCATTTAACACAAAGTATGTAAAGCACATGTTTGAGGCAGAGAATGATGATTAGAGCACCAAGTATGCAAACGACCAATCTGGCAACCATAAGCTTCCATTACTTGTTCACACCGGATGACCGACTTGATCCGGGTTGCAGAGAAATTGGATTTGTTTCCCCATCAAACTGTTCCTTTAAACTAAAACAAAGTTTCGGCACTTAGGACCTGACGAGCCGCTCGGTTCATTCCGATTTCATTGGTTTCACTGCCATATTGGTCCAATTGTACGAAGCTGCATGAGATCTAGCTGGGTCGGTTTTGCTTGCTGTGTAAGCTTGCAAATATGGCTCTGAAGTCTTGCTTCGTGATGCCGAACGGCATGGCCTCGCTCTTGAGACTGAGCAGATGTTTGCCGTTATATATGGTGGTTGACAAAAGGAGCCAACTCCAAAGGGATTGGTTTCAGAACGCTGGCTGACCAGCGGACTTCATCTTCATGCTGGACAAGCATGACAAAGCTTTAGCATGAGCCAACACAGACCTTCACAGCGAAAAGACCACACACTCGCACTCGTACGGGACCGTCCCAGGCCCCTGCGTGAACCCAACACACACCATTTGTCTTGCTGACTGCTCATTTACCAAATGCCACTCACACTAGTCTGGGAAAAGACTGGTCACACTTGGTGTGCAAGAAGACCTGTTAATCAAATTAAGCATTAACTACAAACAATTAACAGTCAATGGTCATTTATCTTCCAAAAAACAACAGCCATAATCTACTCAGAACATAGAGGGGCTCTCAGGAGTAATGCCTCCCTAGATGGTCATTCTTTAGCGTTCCTCAGTTGTTCTTAGATCTTTTAAAGTCTCAACTCAAAATTGATCTTCGCTCATGTCCCTGGTCTTAGTAAACAAAGTTCAAAGACAAAGTTCATATTTTCCTGTAGACTTTGATGAAATTGTGCCTCTAAACTTTTATTTTTAATGTCATAGTGCAACAACAGGTGAGGTTTGAACCATAAGATTATTAAGATTAAGACCATAAGATTATTAGTCCATTTCTTTTTCATCTCCTCTAAAAATATATGCATCATCTGGTCACGGTAAGCAGACACATTTTAATGTGTTAAACAAAATTCACAGCCTGGAGATTAAATGTCTGAAGACATGCTCTTTTATTATCATTCATGCTGGAGAACCCAGAAGACACATGTAGGTTTACTGGTCACCAATGTAAAAGAGAGAGTAGGGATCTCTGTACTAAACCAGGTCGTACCAGAGTGACTTTGCTCAGAGGTGGATCCGTGCAGAAGTTCTGCTTTAACTGCTTGTTTCATGCTCGGTTCTGGCTGGACAGAAAGCTGAGAGAAGGCCCAGTTATAATCCAGACCAAAACCCCCCACTGGGGACGCAGCAAATGCAACTTTGGCCATTAGCATAGGCATTAAGTTCTGATGGCCAGCGTCCGAAGGGTCAGGCCTCGCAATTCGGTCATTTCATCACCTCTCCAGCTGTTCCTCGTTGGGGTTGGAAGGACAATGTAAGTGAACAAATGCCAAGAACACAAAAGAATGAAGGATAGAGAGAGAGGGAGAGAGACAGAGAGAGAGAGGGAGAGAGACAGAGAGAGAGAAAGACAGAGAGAGAAAGAGAGGGAGAGAGCGAGACACACAGAGATAGAGAGACAGAGAGAGAGAGAGAGAGAGAGAGAGAGACAGAGAGAGACAGAGAGAGACAGAGAGAGAGAGAGAGAGAGAGAGAGAGAGAGAGAGAGAGAGAGAGAGAGAGAGAGAGAGAGGGAGGAGAAAAAAAACCCACTCCTTACTGAGTTTGTTCCCCCTGTCACTACAGCTGGGTCCAACACATCAGAGCCCAGCGGAGAGGGACTGGGCGGAGAAGTGGTCAGGGAAATGTGCGAGTGTGAATATATACGTGCGTGTAAATCTGAGTCTGGGCTCTTTCCAGGAGCTCCCGTCAGCTGCCAGACACTCGGAAGTGAGAGGAGCTTACGGCCAGCCACGTTTTCCCCCTCTCAGCCAAAAACATATGCGTACACACACACACACACACACACAGTACTGCTGAGGACATTCAGGCTGTAATTCCCAAATGGGCCATTTTAACCCTCAAGTCTGAAGTACGACCCAAAGAGGAACATGCCGTACCGCTGTGTGTTTTTCCAGCTGAAATATGATGCAAATACCAATTAATAATGAAACAGCTGAATAACGGGGGACCATCGGTAGCGGCGCTATTCTATATAAAGCCTTTGTGGTTGTTCTATCCCACTTCAAAATAACAGGTTTTTGCTACACAGATTCCTGGGCACGCTCAGGTAAGAGGTCGGGACAGTCCAAACTACTTTTAGCATCGCTCAGAAAAAGAAAACATTCAACGGAGTCTTAGATGAGAACAGTCGTTTTCCAAGAAAAGAGAAGCTCACAAAAGCCTCAACTACCTCAGAGACCTGGAGACCTAGAAAAGGAAATGCAGTCTAACCCGCCCCCCCACCTTTTATTAGTTGTTCTTGCAGATCCTAGTTTGACAGCACCGTGGTTAAAGCTGGTAATAGGGCTCAAGATCTCGGCCTCAGCCGTCCGAAGAGAATACAGATTCCTGTCCAAACTGCTTAAAAGCCATTAGTCTGAGCAGTGAGGGACTTTCTGCCAGCAAATACATAAGTTAATATCAGAATAAATGTTAAACAAGGCATTAAATAATACCTAGAGCTGTTTCGTTTGAAAAAGTGATCGATATTTTATGACTTAAAGATGTATCGATTTAACTCGACCAGTTATTTGAGGTATTTGATGAGAGCTACAGTGGCTTTCACAAAGAGAGGTCTTGGAAACAGACATAATATCACTATTAACTGTATTAATATTACTTCCATAGATTCTAATATCAGCTTTTAAGAACAAATACTGCTCTGCGAAAGAGGTTTAAAACGCAGTAAAGACTTTTGCATGGTGCTGCACTCGCTGCTAAACGAATCGACAGCTGGCTTGTTAGAAAGCTATCAAGCTTTAGACCTTCATTACGCTGTTTACTTTTCTAAACAGAATCACAAAGTCAGGGAAGACGTTGCCCAATTCTTGGTCAAAATGAGCAGAAAGCCTAAACAAATCTGAACAAACACTTTTAAAGTGTCCAGTTACTTTATGTAAACAAACTAGCCACAAGCAAAGCAAACTGTGGCCCGAACGTAACGAATCAGGGCCCCGAGTGAGGCTATATACACAGGGGCGGGGGGGGTGAGGGCGAGGCAGGCTCCACACAAGTGAAGAAAAAGATAATAATAAACAAACACAGCCATTTTGTGATTAACAGAGTGGGTGGTGAGAATAAGCAGCCTGATTCAGAACTGCTCACTGGTCATCACTGCTGATAAGGCAGTAAAGGATAAACTTCAAACAAAGTAGCACAGAGTAAAGCCTTCAAAGCGAAATTGACCAAACTGACCTCAATTTCAGCCGAATTTAAAGTGTTTTGATCTGAAATGTATCGTTTCATAGACACTCAGACACTGATAGGAAATGGTTACAAATACATGGGATTCCTGAGACATATGATGGCCTCCAATATATTTTAAAGATAAATGTAGGGCATTCCAAGGCAAAGAAAGCGTATTTTGTTGCCCAAATGTACCACTATTTTAATATAATCACTATTTTAACACATGTTTAGGTTCGCTGGTCATTTTGGATGGGGAAATAAAAACCAGGGCAATATCAATATAACAATTATCACCGATTTTCTCTGTAATGAAACCACTTTGAATGACTAAACACAAACATTCTGGAGCATTTTTTTTTTTTTTAAAAACTGGCATAATTTCCCTTTACCATTCCTTGGGAACACGAGAGCTGCTCTAGCGCCAGTTTTCACAATGATGGCCATCATAAACGCAGGACAAAAGTGATCCGAGAGCAGTCCTCTTACTCCAAACTGCTTTGCGAAAACCAGCACTGGGAGCATCCATTAAAAGTTGGGGGAAGCGAGGAAAGCAGGCTCTGCAGAGCTGGAGCGGTTCGTCCACTAATTTGAGGGGGAAAATAGAGGGAAAGAAAAAAGGAAGAGAAAAAAAAAAAAAAAGTGTGGCCATTTTGTGATTGAAGGAACACCAGTTCCCCCTCCATCACTGCTCACTTGTGGGGGCCAGATTTGTCA
Organism: Brachypetersius altus; assembly: GCA_037974465.1. Classification (NCBI taxonomy): domain Eukaryota; kingdom Metazoa; phylum Chordata; class Actinopteri; order Characiformes; family Alestidae; genus Brachypetersius; species Brachypetersius altus. The sequence goes on from JBBPDB010111982.1 coordinate 7,428, forward strand.
GTACCAGCTCACCCAGTGTACCAGGCTTAATCCTTCAAAGGCACTGTAAAAGCAGAATGGTCAAACTTCCACTTCTTTCTACAGGAGAGGGGCAGAATAAGCGAGGCAGGGGCCGAGGGCTTTCGTTCCCTAATTAAAGTGCCCCCAGGATGTTCTCTGGCTGTGATCGGTGGAGGGGAACGGGACGGGGCGGGAGCTCGGCCGGCGCTCATTACCGCTGGAACATTCCGGATAGCGGCGCTGGTTGGTGTCTGGTTTGGAGCGCGTGACCTCAGTCCCTCCAGAGCCTGGGTTAGCCCACCAGGCGGCCAGCCGCGAGCCCACCACACCACAGGGAGTCTGTTAGGGCTAGTCTGGGCCGTCTCACACACACACACACACACACACACACGCTCCCTTTAAGTCCCCATTCACTTCACTGTTTTTTTTCCTCTCTAACCCTACCCTGCTTCCTCTCCTCCCTGTGTTTAAAGCTCTAAATTACATTAAAATATGCTTTTCTTGGCAGAGGAAGAAAAATAAGAATTTGCGCGTGTTCATGCACCACAGCTAGTCAAATAAGTTCCACGTGCCCATTTTCCCACCTCTCTTTTTGTTTTTACTCTTTTACTGTCTCTCTGTTTCGGCAGGCCCAGCTGAAACACTGCGTATAACTTCACTGTGGAGAGGCTGAGCCATTTTGCTCTAGGTGGAACTGGCTGGTGCATGTAAAAATGCCCGATTTTGTGACATCACAAAAACTGATTTCCCAACAGACTGTTTTCACAGCTTAGATTCCATACATGGACTGAGTGGCCTGTTTTGGCATTATCTGGCACTATGTTTACATAAACACATCGAAATCATTGTTTTGCACGATATGGGCCCTTTAAAGAGCAATAATTAGTTTAGTACAGAGCTGGGTGTGAAAGACCTCCAATTGTGCCACGTTTCATGAAATACTATGAACAGCCATGAAAATTCAAGATCTTCATGGTTATTTATCAGTGTTCCATAAACTGTGGCAGTATTGGAGCTCTCAACTTGAATCTTAATGGGCGTTTAATAGTATTTTATGAAATGTGGCGCTATTAGTTCTTTTGGGGGTGTTACAACTTTGCAAACGTCACAGAAACAAAATGATGCAAGTCTTTTTTTTTTTAGGCCTCCATACATTTTGGTAAGCATCATCAAAACTTCAGGCAAGAATCCTCAGCCAGTTCCTGCATGCAGTGTAAACCAGCTATTACTGGTTTGTCATTGTTGTGTTTACACGCAGTTTGCGGCCTGAAGGAAAGGCATGAATGGCAGCAGGGCTGTGCGCCATTGTCCTGCGTTTGGAGAGGAGCACGGAATGAAAGCGAGCGGAGCGTTTCACGCCAGAGCTTCCAGACAGTTGTTCAACAACAACTTTCTTTTTCGAGGCACTGGGCGCTGCTTTCCTCTGCCAGCTCAGCCCTGGCAGCCTCGTAAATTAGAGGGCAGGAAAAAAAAATTCCTTTCCTCCACTCCCAAACGCTCCACCGCGCACTTCCACCCCAAAGAATGCCCAGCGGGAATGGCACTCTTCTTTTCTCTCTCTTCTCCGTCCATCTTCGCCAAACATCTCCTCAGAGTTGAGGTCACACACACTGGACACCACATGCTGGCTTTTTAACCTCCACACACACACACACACACACGTCTGGGACAGGCCGCTCCAACTACGCAAACTCCCCAAAACGGCTGCTGACTGTGGCGAATAACAAAATAAATCCAAAGGAACCAAACCTTAAATAACCTTTATTTTTCAGCCCTTTTCAACAAGCACACAGTTTAAACACTTCTATGCTTTGAGCAGACGTATACGGCACAAAGGCCCTTAATCTCCCCTCAGTCCTGCCGATATACACCCAGTGAGGACGGAAACTCCCAGCACGAATGTAAACAAACTGGCCGGCTTGAATGTATCGAGCTCAATCATGCCGTCGCTGTCATAATCGTCTCCGGAAAGACCTTCACAATCCCGAGGCTTTCCAGCTCCAAGGTGAAAAGCGACTGAACTTCTGACCCATCTTGAAGGAGCCGCCGAAGAAAACGCCGCTCAAATCCTGAAGGACCATCAACTGCGACCATTCTGCCTCCAATTTCACTAATTGATGCAATTATGGCTCTAAACGGCTGCATCTTTACATGGTTACTTACAGTTCTCTATTTCAAAGGTCGGATGGAACTCGAGGGAAATATAATCAACAATCTGAGGAGCTAAAGGAGCTTGATCTGCCAGGAGAATCGAATTAGAAAAACAGCAAAAACAACACGGCCTTACTTAGAAAAACTTCAGACGATCACGTTTACCAACAAACGTCCAAATACTTTTCCTCCGCAACAAAACAAAAAAAAAGGAACCAGTAAACCTCAGTTAGAATGCGGAGGTTTGCCATTGTGTCGCATATTTCCCTTTTAAGTGTTGTACAATGCTAATGCTAATGATGCACTTTTTGCATTCGGGGCTGCTTTGCTTGGTTTACAAGTCTGTACATGCTGCAGCCAGCCTGCCTGCCACCATTCAAACTACTTTGCTTTCCTGCCACATCCACAATACCGACCGGTCATGAGGTGGAAATTGACCATGAACGCTTTTACTTTGAATTACAATGGCCACTTATTGGCAGGGAGAGTTTTTGGAGAAGCTGAATTAGATCCGGGGAGGTTGGGGGGAAGGGGGAGGGGGCTTACGTGAGTGCGAGCATGAGGCTGTATGTGTGTGTGTGTGTGTGTGTGTGTGTGTTGGTGTGAAAGCGTGCTTTGGAATCGCAGGATCTTCAATAGAAAGTGCTGAAATGTATGGAAACGCACTGCAGATTGGATGCTGCGGAGCTCCTGTCAAGTCCAGATTATTTATACAGTCCATTATCACACAGAGGTCCTTCAATTTGAAATAGAATTAAATACTATTAACGAGGAAGTATAAAAAAAAAAACAAGGAAACAATAAATGAATAGAAGATTTAAAGAGTGATAGAAGTGCAGATATTTAAAAGAAGGCAGACGGGAGGGAGGGACTAAGAAGGACATTCAAGTTTTCTGATTCATGGACAAGAGTCAAATTGACCAGCCACTATAAGCATATTAGTCCCTGAATAACTTCAATTATTTTGACGAATAAATGTTTCATACAATTTGTCAAAGGAGTGGAATAATACTAAACAATACTTTACTAAAGTAATACTAAACCAGCACTAATAACTAACGCGATTAATCGAAGAGGTCACGATTAATCGCTTGTTTTCTCGAGCCGAATAATCGTGACAACCCTAAAGCAAGCGAATATGGCCCAAACACTCTGCCACGTCCAATAAAAACGTTCAAACTGCTTTCTCCAAACGAACAGAGCTCAGAAACACACACTCTTGCATAGACTAAGCAGGAAAAGTAAATAACTTCTGCACTCCCACTAAACACACACCAGTCCCAGCGTCTCCCCCAAGTATACACTCCCATGTTGTCTTGCAACTGGGGCATTTAAATACGCATTTTTGTAAAATGTTGCTGTTTATCCAGTGACCAAATAAAAATAAAGCACCAAGAACAAGTTTGGCCTTTCACATCGAAACGGTCCGGCTTGGAAAGAAGGAACAGAGAGAGAGGGGAGTGTTGCAGCACAGTGTTTTGGAGGCGAAGACAGAAATAAACACGACTCTGAAAGCTTTAAGTGGTCATCGTTTGGGTGGACAGCCTTCATTATTAAGCTCTAATGGGGTTTATGAGCATTTTCCTGCCAACCCTCACGGCCCAGTCAGGTTAATGAAATAAAACTAGAAAGGTACAATTTGTACAATACATCTTGTTTTAATTCCCTGGTCTAGACGTTGCAATCGCCGTCATCCTGTCTAATGTGCTCTGGAAAAATCAGACTTGAGGTGTTTTGATAGCAGATTTTAAAGGTTTACAGAGGCAATGGTCCTCAAATTGGTCCTCAGGGACCCCCAGATGGTCCAACCCATAGGAACAGAGGAAATGTGGACCATATGGGGGTCTCTCAGGACCCGTCTGCAGACCACTGTACTAAATTGTGCGATTATAATTAAGGTAGGAAATAATTTGAGCAAACACTTAAGAGGCAGACTGACCGTGCGATACTCAAGTTTAAAGGACGCTTGAAAATAAAAGTCAGTCACCTTGCACTAAGAGTATTCACAAACAAAGTCAAAAGCAGAAGTTGGTTTTCACAGTCAAGCACATTCCCTTGAACCAGGTGCTCCTAAAGCACGCCAGCATGCCAAATGGTTGCTGATCAAGGATGAAACGACTCCCTCTGCTGAACCGATTCTTCTGAGTCACTCATTGCAATGAATTATTTGTACCATTTAACAGGTAAGTGAATCACAAGGCCTGGCTATTTCGACCTTGTATCATCTGTATCCAATGAAGTTGATTAGTTGAGTCAACTTCAGATCGACGGCAAGACACTTGACTCAGAGTGAGTCAAATCACTTAGTCACACTGAGCTAGTACGTTTTAGAGATGGGGGGTCTCACTTAATAAGGCCAAAACGAAACATGATTCATCGGCTATTAGAAGATATAAACAATGAGATTCGCATTTTGCTACGAAGAAAAAAAATCCAGTATTAGTCATGACTAATAAAATAATACCCTTCTATTTATTACGCTGCACATTCTGTCCTGCTGCTGCTGTATTTGCACATTCATTTATTGCTGTTTGTGCATTTTTGCACACAACAAACTGCTGCTAGAATACAGTGCTTGTCAAAATCCCGTATTCATCCAGACTGTAACTACTGTCGATTACACTTTTCTTGCACTCTCTTTTCTGCCCTGCTAGTATTCATTCATTCATACTTGACTGAATCGGATCAGACGAGTCACTATTAGGAACCGCATCGAATGAACGAGTCATTCAGGAGTCGACTCCGTGCTGCGCTCCAGCTGCGCGCCGCAGATTCTCAGAGCTTTGGGCCATTTGTTCCTACAGCACATTCACACTCTACTACTTCTGGAAAAAATCTGCTTTTTAATCAACTTCTAGACAAACCGAGTTGCGTAGGAACAAGTGGAAAATAAATAAGCCTAATAGATATAAACAATAATACACTTTGCCGTAACATTAACCCATTAAATAAATAAAAATGTGTTTTTGGTAAACAAAGCTGCCTAATGAACCAGCTGACCAAAGCTAAATGGGGAAAGGAGAAGTACAGGATAATTAAAAGGTTAAAACTGCTCCTCCAGCCGCCCTCTCACTGTAAACACACACAAACCCAGTTTCTGCACATGTCTGAGGTGGGGGGCTTTGATGCTGCCCCTGTTTGTTATCGTGGATACAATGTTTGGATACAAAGCTGTGGTTTTGTTTCAGACGCCAGAACAGAACTACAAGAAAAAGAGCAGGAAAACCGGAGAAAGAGCTGGAGAAGTTCCTCACTGTGCTCACCTTCAGCTTCCCAGGAGAGTCCCTTCGCGTCGGAGCCCAACAGGAGACAGAAAAAAGTAGATTTCTGAAATTTAAAAAAACCGTAAGAACAGTTCAGTTCCTCTCCCTCTGTAGCCTCGACCCTCCTCAAACAGTCCGGCCCGGGTTTAGGGGTTAAACCAGCCCCAAACTCCTGCTCTCCTCTCGGCCACAAGTGTCCGCTTTGGCTGAGGAGCAGCGTGAAGAAGGAGGAGGTGGTGGTGGTGTCGGTGGTGGTGGAGGAGGGGGCGAAGAAGGAAAAAATAAAGACCCCTCACGGAGGTGTAAGTTCACCAAATTACTTCAAAATGATCCAAGAGAGTCAAGAGTTTTAAGAAAATTTGATTCCGACGAACATTTCCACCAAAAAAACGAGGAGGTTTCCAGCCGGGTTCCTTTTTCTTGGCTGTTGTTCTGGACGAGGAGGTCTGGTCTGGTCTACCCCACCGAAAAGTAGGGGGAGAAAGAGGGGGGAAAACTTTTAATCCTCCACAAAAAAGAAAAAGAAACACACCTCAAAGTTAGCAATACGGTGTGGATCAGAGGAGAATGACTAATGCAGATTGGAGGCTCGGCTCGGTTCGGTTCGACCCGGTTCTCCGTGCTCAGGTCCTCCAGACAACGACTAGACTCCGGACTCATGCATGGAGCACAACTACCTACGATGGAGCGCGCGCACGCTCGCGCACACTCGCTTACATCACTTGGTTTGAAACCTGGCCCCCCTCTTTTCCCCCCTCCTCCTCCTCTCTGCCCTGCAGAACACCTCAGGACTCTTCATCGACCCTGTTGCATCATGGGAGTTGTAGTTTTACTCCACGAGGCCGGATCCACAAACATGTCTCAGCAAAGGAAAACCTCATTCTTCTCTTAAGAACATTTATGATTAAGTTCCCTTTATGCGCTGTATATTACTTATTTATTTTGATTATTACTACCATTATTATAATTAGTGTAAATATTAATGGTAAATATTAATTAATTAAACTCCTGTGCTGAGGCAGAGCTTTCAAACAATGTCAGGCCCCAGAGCAGCAAATATTGTCGAAGTGAAAAGACTAATCTAACCCCACTTTCACTACAGACTGAGAGAAATCCAGATCTGAGAGCCAGCAGGTTCTGGCACCAGTAAACGGGTCAGTTCTAATGAATCAGCTCCTGACTGACAGGATAGGAAATCTAGTAAATATGCATGTTTAGGTAGGACTTACTGCAGGTAAGTTACCTGAATACAGGAGCTAAAGTTACTAAATACTGCTGTTGATAATGTAATAGTCCATTTTTGCAAAAGGTAGTTTGGTAACTTTGACTAAAGAATTACTTCCAAGACAGCAAACGTTCTTCTCTGAAAAACACACGGTGTTCCGATACGCCAAAATGTTTTCTTAACCTCAGCCTTGTCTGACTAGAAGAGATGATTAGGCCTCTTAATCAAGGGTCACAGAGTGTAGCAGTCAAAATAGGCCACCATGATTATATTTTCCATATTAAAAAAAACTTTTTTCCATTTTGACTGTTTCCATTTGTCCTACTTCTTTTTTGCTTTAAATTTTTTTGAAATTGTGCTTTTTGTGGCTGAGCAGATTGAAACAGCTGATAAAATTAACGGCGCTCCCAGTGTGTGTGCTAGGCTGTGGAATGTAACACGATTATGATAATTCGATTTTCTTAATTAGGCTTTCTTAAAAAGACTTAAGAACAGTTTAAGGACATTCTTATGAACTTCATAGTGTTTTAAGATCTTTTTATGATCCTTAGTAAGGAAGCTTTTGTGAATACAAATTGAATACAAAAAATAATTTTACGTTTTAGGGCTGGGCGATTTGGCCTAAAATCAATATCTCGATTAATTGAACATTTTAACTCGATTACGATTAATGAACGATTATTTTATTTATTTATTTATTTTTGCCTTCATAGTTCACTGACAAGTTGCTCAGTTGTCTCAGTGTTTAAGCTCTCCGTGCTCGACATGTCGGCGGAATAACGTAACGTAACGGAGCGGGGTCATGTGACTCCACACGCGGTAGTGTTTTTAAAGGGAAAGTAATCGAAATAATCAACTTGGAAAAATTTGATCGATTATAGGTTCTGAATGTCGATTTCGATTACTTTTCGATGAATCGCCCAGCCCTACTATATTTTATTATTTTGTTTTTAAAGAAACTAAGCTTATGATTATTTATCCTTATTTATCTCAGTAGACCTCATCCCAACAGCAGGCACAGTTGTTCATTTATTCGTTTATTTATTTAGCTGCACATGTCATGGTTACACATTTCCACATTTATTTACTTCATAAAAGCTTATATAATAGTTATATTTTGTCTCGTTCTTTATTCAGTGTATGCTAATGAGGTGAGCTGTATTTGCATTCTATTGGTTACCGGATGAGACAGTTCGGATGCTTAAAAATATCCTGAATACTCAGGCCACCTTAAAAATAAGTTTAAAATGCATGAGATCAAACTTCCTTAGCTCAAATTTCTTTGGGTCCTGGGGTTTGGGCTTTTATTGAATTTGTTAAGGTATTACTACTGGTTGTCAGACTACACCTTTTAGAAAACAAATCCTAATTTAATATACAGATAATAACCGGCAACTGATACAGTGAAGCCTTAAAATTCCCAGTAAAATATAAAGATGATGACGGAACAAATGAAACCACGAGTCGTTTCAGTTCTGGAGGACGCTGTGGCTGAGAATACTTTCTCTACTAAAGCTAAAGTGTAATTCCAGCATTACTTACCACTGAAGAGTTTAAAGCCACAAGTTCCTTCATTTATTTTCTGTAACTGCTTAATCCTCACACACACACACACACACACACACAAACTCACACACACACACACAAACTCACACACACACACACACACACACATACCATGCACCCTCTCTCTCTCTCTCTCACACACACACACACACACACACACACACACACACATGCTGGTGACCTTCTTTGAGAATTTTGTCAGGAAGTCTTGGACTCATCAGGGGAACAGACAGCGGACGGTTTATTAGTGGAACTGACCTGTCCTGGAGGTCAAACAGGGGCTGCGTGGCCTAACCAGCCAATGATGTGCTGATTTCTGTATTGATGACTTTGATTGATGGCCTGACTGTAGCTTCTTTGATGCATTAGGTGGGGTCTCTCGTTTCTTGAGCTGACAACAGACAAAGCACAGACACGATGCGTTCTCTGACTTGTATTTTCTGGTCAAGAGTTTCCATGATGCTCTGGAGATGTAACAGATTTTGTGAAGTGTATTAACAAAGATCAAATTATAAAGCTGTTTTAAATAAATAGTTTAAAAAGGCAATTTCCAACTAGTTTGTTAATATATCTGATTAGCCATCTTCTAGTGCAGTGATCGTCAATTGGCGCCCGCAGGTCACATCTAGCCCGCCAGAGCGTTCCATCCGGCCCCCGCGATGGAAAATGAATGGAGGTCTATGGAGCTAGACGGCTGAATTCTGCATTTGCCCACAGAAGTGCTCTGAGAGTGGGAGTTCTCCGTATACTAACAAAAGTGAGGAGAGAAAAGTATGTTCCTACATGTATTTTTTTCTAAACCAAATGAAACAAGCCTTCAATCTCTCAGTAATCTGCTGGTCACGGTGATGCACTTCCGGCAGCGCACGCATGGAAAGGATTCTGAGCTGTACTGAGTTCAGACTGATATGTGCAGGGGTGGACAGGCAATCTGTGCGTTCTGGAATAGTCCGGCCAAGATGCGCATACCAGGGGCCCCCTCCAACACCCCTGTATTTCGGGGTGGAGATGCGCAACCCCATCCAGCACCTTTGGAGATTGTGATCCAGATCGTCTCGTCCAACATCAGTGTCTGACCTCAAAATGCTACAGAATGAATGAACCCAAATTCCCACAAAAACTCCAAAATCTTGTGGAAAGTCTTCCAAGAAGAGTGGAAGCTGTTATATAGCTGCAATAGGGACCAACTCTATATCAAAGTTTATGGATTTGAATGCAAAGTCCTTGTTGGTGTAACAGTCCCAATACTTTTGTCCACATAGTGTACCTTTTTAGGCATCCTTTGCTTTTATTAGTATATATGTTCTGTTTTATATTCTGCATCTCACAACTTCTACAGAATTGTATATTTGAGCACTTTGTGACATCTGCCTGCAAAAAGTTCTTTATAAATAAATTTTTCTTTCCGACTTACTAGTCCATATATTTAGTGCTGAAGCTACAAGCCTAACAGGAACCGAAAGTCAGTAGCTGCCTGAATCATTTCTGTAAATACACCTCTAGAACTTCCCTCAGACTTCCTAAACTGTACCCACCCATTCATGGAAGTGGTGCAGACTTGTCAATGTGCTTTATGACAAAATGCACTAAAGAAAACCGGGGTAAGAATTAAATGCAACGTCATCTAGTGTTCGCACCTCTCCTTTGTACATGGATCTCCATCCCATTCATGATTAGACGCGGAACACGTGTCCACATTTTTAAAAAATGAGATTTTAATGATCGTTTAAGAGTCTCTTATTGTTACTTTGCAGGAAGCTGGCAAGCGCTAATACCAGCAACAGGTGGCTAAATCTGATAACAGTCATTCAGGATAAAATTCCCTTTCCTCTTGCTGTATACTACTTATCAGGAACTGTAAATATTAATAGCAAACTCTGCAGAGCTTTTAAACAATGTCAGGCCCCAGAGCAGCAAATATTGTCAAAGTGAAAAGACTAATCTAACCACACTTTCTCTACAGACTGAGAGAAATCCAGATCTGAGAGCCAGCAGGTTCTGGCACCAGTAAACAGGTCAGTTCTAATGAATCAGCTCCTGATTAACAGGATAGGAAATCTAGTAAATATGCATGTTTAGGTAGGACTTACTGCAGGTAAGTGACCTGAATACATGAGCTAAAGTATCTAAATACTGCTGTTGATAAAGTAATGGTATTTATGTAGTTTGGTCATTTTTACTTAACGATTACTTCCAAGACAGAAAATGTTTACTAGGTTTTAAGCCACTTCAGCTAACCCACCATCCCTGAAAAGTAAGAAAGTAGAGCTTTATTTATCATTCCAGCCATATACTTTAAGTATGATAAATGTAAAGTGTAAATGTAAGTGCACAGTGAGACCAAATATTGTCCTCCTAGATCAAGGGTCGGCAACTTTTAACACTCAAAGAGCCATTTGGACCCGGATCCTTCCAAAAAAAGAAAACACCGGGAGCCATAAATCCTTTCTGACATCTAAAAGGAAGATAAAACTGCAGATATTGTTTTTTACTTTTATGCTTTGTTGGCTAGTGTGTTGCTTGTGAAATTTTATTTATTTAAAAAAAACATTTTTAACATTTAGAACACAAAAAATTAAACACATTGTATTTTAATGTTACAAGATCACAATAATCTTCCAAGTTCGAACTACAATAAAAAAAAAAAAAATGAACAAAAATAAAATACACCTAGAACGGCTGACGGAGTCAATTGATGTAATTTAATCAGAATTTAAATTCAGAATCGCGTCTATTAGCCTATCGGAGCAGCATCAGCTCTGTAAGAGACATATGGGTGTGGTGTTGGCACATGTACACACTCCAGAGCCGCCGGTTGCCGACCCATGTCTCAGACCATAGAAGGACAGCAGCACACTCAGACAGATCAACGAGGGTAAAAAGGAGGAGTGAATTATAACTTAACCTATATTTATCTGAATGCAGGGGGCAATCACTCCCGTAAAAATACTTTAAAAATGAGAAAGGGGGGCGTCCCCCATTATAGTACAATGTACAGCTCCAGTATATTTATGTCCTTTTCCTTTTCCACAGTCATAGCTGTGTTTTAATGTTCTAGACTATGATTTTACTGTGTACGGATCGGCAAGTGACTTTATTTCCACAGTCATGGGAATGGATCTGTCGTAACCCGAGGACCCACACGTATACACTTTAGATATATATATATATGCTATTGTACAATTTTACAGTTAAAAAAGCTTAGTGCAGCATTATTCAGAATTTTCCCCACGTTTACGTTTATGGCATTTAGCAGTAACTGCTATAAAAAAAGTCAAATAAAAAGACTTTATTAGTAAAAGTAAAATTACTATGGGTACAATTTAAAAAGTACAAATATGACCTTTAAAGGGGGATCCTGTTAACTCATTTATTATTTCTTTACAGTTGAGACGGTTTACACCCCCTTTATTGAAGCAAGAGTCATTAAGGAAACTGTTCGGCAGTAAAATCTGTGATGATCATAAACAAAGCTGGACAGATTATGGTCCGGTAATATAGTGAGATTAGAGACGGTGACGTTCTTAAGTGACGTTTTTAAATATTGTGGCTGAGGGTGAGAATGACCTGAGTATCCAGCAGATGATAGAACCCATCAAGTGCCCTTGATTCCTTATCGCATGAACAAAACTATTCCATGAAGCTTTTGCGTGTGTGTGTGTGTGTGTGTGTGTGTGTTTATATGCCACCCATTTCCACCACTGCTGCTTCATAAAAGTAAATACAGTGAATTGTTTGCCCATTGCTTGCACTGACGGTGAGGGCAGTTTCCATATTAAAGCAGCGCTGGACCCGGGGTTGTGCCGACATCCAGCACTGATAGAGCTGCGTTCTCCGCTCTAGAACCCATTTTAAGAATGTGTTTTCCATGACACTGCAGAACGTCCCTTTTCACTGGTGTCATGTGGACCAAAGTAAATGTGCGTCAAATAAGATTCTACACTGCAATGCGCAGAAGAAAAATCAGAAGCATTTCTCTTAGAGAAGGTTGTGGGTTTGAATCCCAACTGCTAGTGTCATCACTGAACACTGAACTGTCATACGTGAACACACCACAGCACACAGTGTGAACAGCACAAAATACTTCCTCTGCATTTAACCCATTCACCAA
>JBBPDB010112043.1:0-19728 GCA_037974465.1 Brachypetersius altus
AGAGAGAGAGAGAGAGAGAGAGAGAGAGAGAGAGAGAGAGAGAGAGAGAGAGAGAGAGAGAGAGAGAGAGAGAGCTGCACAAGCAGACAAGACATGTATTCAATCAACGAGACTCCCATATACCCTCACACACAACAAGTTAGAGAGACACACTTTTCCAGCAAGAGCTACTCTACACACATCCCCAAGAGAACACACACAACAAGTTCACTTTTCTGCCATGATTTAGCAGATCAGTCTTGAGGGCCGTTCGGACGGGAATCGTTTTTCATGAGGGAATGTAATTTCACCACATGACGTCTGTAATGTTTCTGAATTATTTACGCATGATAAATTTCGGTATAAACATCAAAGATGGGGCGGCAACGCCTTGCTACTACATCAAAAAGCTCCGTACGCAATGCATTCAGCTGCTCATGAGTACAAAACATGCTCAAACACTGAATTTAATTGTAATTTAATTCATCCTAACCATTTACCTTGTTGTCCTAAGGGAGAGCAATGAGTCATCAGCATTGTTATTAGCTTGAGAATTAACAGCCTACAGTCAACACTGCTGCATAAAATCACTTTTTTCCGTGTCATTTTACGTTTTAATGATCAGACCCCACGCCTGAGGCAGGACACTGAATATGGCTGATTTGATTTGGGCCACAGAAAAGGCCCGCAGTGCTGCCATGCTTAAGAAAAACTGCAAAGACTTTTTCTCCAAAGGAACCGATGAAATGTTTGCCTACAAGCCAAATCGCATGGGGTTACCCTGAGACTACTTCTGTGGTTTGTTTAATAAAAGATGGACACTAAAACGAGAACAGAATCACTGTTATTAATGACATTACCTCGCCTCCCCATGTGATACTATTCCCATCAGAATAGTGCTATAGTAAGTGTCCACCTAGATTATGTTATGTAATTACGTAATGCAATCTATAATCAATCTACAGGTGACTAATCCAGTCTCTGATAGGGCTGTTACAAAACTGTTACAAAACTATGAAAACATTGATTTAGCATTCAAACAATGCACGATATAAAATAAAATTTGAAATAAAATATTTCAGCAATACAGCTGAAATATACACATAAATATCTTCTCTTATAAAACCAGTGAATTCAAGTGCATTTTAATATTGAACGAAGTGCATTCATAACAAGTGCTTTAAAAAGATATAACATTTTCTGTAGGCCTACAACAAAATTGAGTATTAAAACAAAGACTGTATTAAAGCACAGCCCATATATTAACTGGAATAACTGGAAAACTTTCTTGCCTTTTCAAAAACACACATAGAGTGGGTGTGCTGTAAACATAATGATGACCGAATATTCGGCCACCGAAAATGTTCAAAAACTGCGATGACGCAATCAACAACAATTTTCGCTTTTGGCGGTTGTTGACGGCGTCATCACAGTTTTGGTCACTTAAAAAAAAAATTGCCCGAAACCAAAAATGCATTCTTTGCCCATTTTGGACGAAAATTTTCGGTGGCCGAATATTTGGTGCATCCCTAATCGTTATGCTTTCTGCAGTTTTCGCTTACTTTAAAACCTTTTGCACAGTTTTGTCTGTGTGATTTCTTCTTAGAAGTCATCAGATCAGCCAAATGCGTCCTGTGATGTACTGCAATTGGTCAGAATGATCATATGCATTATATTTACACACACACACAAATTTTAGTATTTTGACTACTACTAACCCACTAATCCCAATCCCCTAGTCCTACAAAAGGGAACTGCATATGGTTCTGCATAAGGCATCATAGTGGGTCCCCAAACACGTCCCTGTTCAGTTTAGTGATTTCCTCCCTGCTGCAAAATATCTGCTAAAGCTAACTGGCTAATTGACAAGTTCAAGAGTTCAAAAAGTAAGGCAAGGGCAGGGAAAAGACTCCGGGTGATGGATATTTGGGACTGAATTTGAGAGATGCCGGAAGCCAGAACCTGGTGATGTGATATTGTGTGAAGGCTGATGGGTTGGAACTGTAAGCCTTAATAGCCTGACATGCCCTGAAGTCATCATTTGGAGTTTCAAGATTTGGCAGCCAATCATTTTGTAATGAAAGTAAATATAATCAGAAAGTGAGTGTCTTACATTGCCATCATCATAAAGACATCATTCCAGCTGACCAATCTTGTCAGGATGATTGTCAAACAAGGTCAAACTGCCCTGCACTCAAAGTAAGTAGAGTGTGAAACAGGGGATTATTGAACAAGTCAGTGATTTGATCACCATATCAGTGACTAGTCATTCACCACAAAGCTCATATGCATCGTGTTTGCTCTGGTGTTCATTAGCATGGCAGGAAGTAAGAGAGAGTTGGCAGCTTGACCCCAAACGCTCTGTGTTAGGACTCCATAATTACCCCCCGTGACACCATGGCCCTTTTCGCTGAGTTCTCCTCGAATGACCCCAAAGTTGCCCAGCTCCTTTCTCGGGGTTTCGCAGGTTTTGCTGCTGCTTAGCAACAGCAGGCCTGTTTCCTAACCTGACCTGGACACATCATCCACATATCATACCAAACAGCTTGAAGACTTAAGACAGAGCGTTTGCCAGATAAAACAAAAAAGCAAAAGAGCAGCAGAAGGTGCAAAATCCCGACAATTTTCAAAGTTAGAAGGCTTATAAAACATTAATAATGCCCACATTATCTGTAGCAAACTGTAGATGAGCAGCTATGTTGTTTTTTGGAGAGCAATGAGTTCCTAACTGCAACCCTGCGATGCACACTATGGTTGTGATGGTGGGAACATTAATATTGGTCAATAGAGACTACTTTATGCCTTGCTCTTGGAGTGATCTTTGTTGGTCGACCACTCCTGGGGAGATTAATAATGGTTTGTCTGACTGGATTGGTGGATCAGGTCTTAGAGACTGTTTTGCAAGCTGTACCCTACGGATGAGCATCAACTACTCTCTACTACTAAATCTGCTTTGTTTGCACCACGTGTTTGTGAGAAGAGTTTTTGATTAAATAGTCACTCACACCAGACTGTCATTTAAAAATCTTTGTATTAACTATGTGTTATGGATCTAAAACTAGAATATTATGAATAAAAAATAAAAACTACGAACTATAAAATATAAATTAAAATATACTATAAAACCAGGAAAGACAAAGAGTGTTAAAGCACCGGCTCAGAAACACCAGTGGCTATGCAAAGCCTGTAAAATTCTGTTCAGACCAGCCACAGTATGTACCTTTTTAACAAGAGGGCTTGAGGGCTATGTGGCAGCCATTCGTGCTTCTGTAGCCAAAGACTGTAATCTAGACACAGGCCTGCTGCCTAGCTCCATTTTCATGAGCCTATCTTATCACAGCGTATTTATTCAGTGCTAAGAGAAGCTCTCCAAGAGGGATCCACTGACTGTATGCAGGAAGTCCAGACAGTGAGAGAGAGAGAGAGAGAGCGAGCGAGAGAGAGAGAGAGAGGAGTCAGTCATCCTGCTATCTGAGTGCTATCAGTTGACTCCAGGATGCGATGCAGGTTAGAAAGGCCCAGCAGGACGTCCCCCTTCAGATAATAGCTGCCAGCATGGGGCAGAGCAATCTACTCCCCCTACTCCACTCCCAGGCATTGTCCAGACCAGGCAAACACTGCAGTTACACACACTGTATCATAAATGGGTGACAACCAGCACACAAATGGACATTGGACAGTGCTGTGAAAACGTATAATATACTTTTTTTTCACAGCACTGTCAAGTGTCCACACCATATACAGTATATATATGCATACAAACACAACAAAAAAAAGTCTTTGACCACTTTGAACAGCTGGGGTATTTTTTTTCTTTAAATGGGAAATAAGCACCAGAAATGTTTGGAAAAAAGAAAAGGAAAGAATAGAAGTAAAATAAAGAAATTGTCAAAAATCTGCACTATTTTAGCTGGTTATTAACATGAAAAACTTAAACTAGAAGGGAAAAAAAGCATTGAAGTGTTTTCTGATAATGGTGTCAAACTTCTGGACGCCACAGGCTTTGCTCAGGTCTTCTGAGTGGCCTCTGTGATGTGCACATTTTCAATGCCGCACGTTCGCCAGGCCTATCGCATTCATCAGTGATGCCAAGCCTCTTTCTGCTCTGAAAAACCTGTCTGAACACATCCCTGTGACCAGAGCCTTCTCACAACACACGCACGCGTGCGCACACACGCACGCACGCACGCACACACCTGGCTCGGCATCACAAAGGCAGACAATGTGCGAGTTTATGGGAGAGCTCCTCTGTGTAGGCCCTCCTCACAGCCCAGCCCTCCACAACAGATCAGTGAAGCCTGACTGAGGACAATTGCCTGTCTGGGCTGAGACTAGGGCAATAAAAAAAGAAAAGAAAAAAAACTTTACAACTGCATGAAACGACTCAATGCATAACCCTCAAATACCTACTAACAACAGAAACATACAGTGTAATTTCTCCAATTCCCTCCTCACAAAAGACCCAAACACACAAAACGATTCCCTCCAGTGGGCTTTAAGGGAATGAAAATCAAATATCTTTTTTTCCCGGAGAGGCTTTTGACATTAGGTTGGTTTTTGAGCCATGAGAACAAGGTGAAGCCAAACCCACACTATGCAAAGTGTTTGTAAGTGGCCTTAATGTTACACGACCATGGCAGGCAAATGTTTAAAAAAAAAAAACAGTCCCATGGAGACAGCACAGACACGTGCATTAAAAACTCTGTGGATTAGATGTGAGTTTACACATAATTTAGCTCTAAAACACTTTGGGGATTTAAGCCATACAGACTATTGTCTTTCTGATCTGAATATTCAAATACATGCAATCGAAAGGTCTGACTTCTTTTTAGGCAAAATAGAAAGTTCTATAAAGTTTCCCCCCATACAAAACTGATCAAAAGTCTAGAGGTGGCTAATATGACAGTATGTTAAAAGTCAAAGTAAACCGTATTGTCAGCTCAGCTATGTACATGTAAACAGAGACGAGACAACGTGGTTCCAGATTTTATAGAGTACAATGACCTTATAGAGTACACATATATAAATAAACTATAAATATCACTCTAAACTAGAAAAGAAATGTGCAATCAAGTGCAAGGGTCATTTTTAAGATTCAAATATTCGGCAGTCAAGTTTAAAAAAAAAAAAACAGCACTGGAACGTATTTATACTGATCATCAGCAGTTCAGTATAAATATACAGTCAATCTATGAGAATACAGAACCTCAGACAGTGTTAAAGTACAAATGTAGCATGGACGTGTTTTACGCATGTAGCTGCATGTGCTGCATCATGAAGGATATATTATGAACCACACTGACACTGACACTTAAAAATCTCCAGATTGTTATTATAATGAATTCTAAGCGATGTCCGGAGACGTGCCTACTGCGCCGTTATGTGATGCTCAGCCACTGTCTGCATTTAGATTTAATTTATTGCATTTGGAAGTCTGTAGAAAGAAATGTCATCTCCATCATGTTTATCCAAGTAGATCTATGGCCAGTTTCAACATTTTCAATGGTTTACAGGCACCAGCTCACACTTCCCATTTCGTTGCGTTCTTACTTATTGTGATAAATGCTGTGACATTATCAGCAGTACTTAAGGAACTCTACCTCTTCATTTAATCAGAGAGCAAAATTAGTCTTGCTTAATTGGATTCAGAGCAGAGCAGCGTGTGAAGCACGGAATAAGAATAACTGTATTCATAACTATTGAGTGTCTTTTTAAATGTGACACTATTGTCCCTGTTTGTCTGTTTTAACAGATTATACAACAAACAGATAATAAACACAGCATCGTATTGTGTGTAAGTCAATGACAAAGAGATTGACTGATCTACTAGAAAACAATGAGTGCAACAGAACCTGAAGATAAACTCAAAACCCAAAAAGAGCTTGTAGAAGTAATGCCACTGAAGAACTTTAGGTCCAAACCGAGTTTTTTTGAGAGGCCCCTAAAAGAACCATGTTTGAGTGGAGAAGACCAGACTAAACCACAAGTCAGGCAAACTCTAGCCAACATCATGTGAAGCAACATCTAAATTACTCCCCAGAACATCAACATAATGAGCAACATGGACACTTCCGAGGCTACTTTCAGTGCAGAGACTCCACCACACTCATAAATAGAGGCAAATAACATGTAGCAACACCTTTCCTGCCCTGAAATGAAAGTGTTAAGTGATGAATGAAGTGTGCATGTGTGTCTCCTCCCGTCCTTCTCCCCCCAGGTTGGAGCCATTGTAATGCTGAGTACCCAGCATGGGGCTGATGGACGCACGTCGCCCGGCTGAGGCTCAAACCTGCAGCCCGGCCTGCATGACAAAGCCTTAATAACTAGGTGCCAATGGACGGGCGGCTCGCACCGACATACTGCAGGCTGTCTGCAAACATCAGCAAAACCACATCCGTGAAGGTCCCATCGGCCCTGCAGTTTTAAAGACTAAAACAAGGTTTACTCTGACAGTCAAGCCAAAAAACTATGGTAAACCATCATGCCACTCTATACCAAAGCAAAAAAAAAGAAGTGGAGTAATAAAGCTGCTTACAGCTACAGACGATTTGGCACCTTCCTGCATTACAGTGTCTGACAGGCCGTTTTCCACACGGGACCCTAAGGTCAAGCGCTCACCGCATCTCTCAGATCCGACAGCAAACCGTTAATCATCAGCTTTCTGTTTACTTCCTCAATATCTGGAATTCCTCACCTGATTCTGTTCACTTCTTTCAAGCAGACTTTCCAGTCTTTACGTGCTCTTCAAGCTGCATGAAAGTAATGCAATCTCTATGCAAACGAAACAAGGATAAAAGTGCTATTTGTAATAAGTATTCCTTATTGGTCTTGTTTTATTTTTTAGAAATACAATGTACAGCGTTATTCTTGTTATTATCTAGAGGTTATTGTTGTTATTATGATCATTATTATATCCACTTAAGTATTCTGCACTTATAAGTGGATATAAAAATAATAACCACAACAATGATAGTAATAATCATCATCATCATCATCATCATCACTTGGTATTATTATTAGCACTCACGGGTTGTCATTATTATTATTATTATTATTATTATTATTATAGTAACGCACAGATGTTTTGCACGTATATGTGAATATAATAATAATATTATAGTTATTATTAACAATATAAATTAATATTATGCTCAGTATTATTATTACTTAGATGTTACTATTATTATTTCCATGTTGTTGTTATATCAACAACCATATTTACTTCTAAGTGCCAGACTAAGTTTTCAGACAGTGGCAGAGCAGTAAAAGTTCTCAGGTCATGCGGACAGACGGACAGGCAGTCGGGCAGACAGACAGACAGACAGACAGACGCTGCTCTGAGACCCCGTCCCGACTGTAAACGCAGCAGCCGAACCGAGCCGAGCCGGTTCCCCGCGGGAGGACGGACAGATAAGCACAGCCCGAGTTCAGGGACACGGACAGAGCCTCACCTCGCCTGCAGAGCCGCCGGGAATCCACGAAGTGCTTTAAAAAGAAGAGTCCGAGTTATTTCTGGAGCTACTCCTCTGCCATTCCCCTGGAGTCACACACACACACGGGCTGAGCCGGTTCGGAAGATCCGGACAGGTAAAGTCTGGGGCTACAGTCGCGAACAGCGTCCCTCGACCTCCATGTAGTTCACACACTCTGAGAAAAGGTTGCTTTACTGCCTAAACAGATCTGCTCCAGTGGGAGAGGGTTACACTCCTCCTCCTCCTTCTCCTAGTAGTGAAGTCTGACTCCCTGACGAATCGGTTCGATTGAACCGACTCATTTCCATAAACCAGTCGAGCCGATTCTTGCACTCTGAATCAATGTCAGTGTTACATTATGTTACACTAATGTTCCCGCCATTGTGTTGCACTATTGTTTACTGTCTATCTTTATATTTTTCCTTCATCTTTCTTGCACTGAGCATTATAATGACAAATTAATTTCCCTCAGGTTACATGACGTTCTCTCTCATCTCATCCTATTTTACTTTAAAGTATTGTTATGGTTAACAAACAGGAGTCTGTTTTTTATATTTATTTAAGAATAAATATATGTGGACCTGTGGTTTAAACTTTGCCAAAAAAAAGTGCCATTCACTCACTCTATCATCTGTGCAAGGTTTATATAGCCAATAATAATAGCATTGATCTTATAAAACTTTCATATACACACAATTCAGTCGTAAAGTACTACGTAAAGGACAATTCTTGAAATTGTCTCCCTGTATGGAGTCGATTTTAATGAATCATATAGTTCATAAGAATCGATTCGGCTATATGAGTCGAACAGGGCTCCGTAATTAGAGGCCCATTAGAGCATCATTTCCTCCGTCCGTTCCCACAGCAGCCACAGCCAATCAGAACACGGCCACAGATCAGTGAGCCGAGACTCTCCACTTCTACTCTAAACCCAAAACGTGAACATTCTGTTGTAATCTGTACTCTCTGTATCTTTTATGTTTTTCTATCCTTATTCTGTTTCTTTTTCCTGACTGTCCAGTCTGTCCTTTATTAACTGTGGTTACTTTTTTCTGGATTTATCCTGTAAATATCACTACTCATGCTCACTGCTTCACTTGGTGAATAGGTTAAATACAAAGGAAGAATTTCAATGCACCTTTATCTGTATCTTTTACTACTTATATACAATTTATCTGGTGGTCCGGTGGTTAGGGAGCTGTCCCTGCGATCAGAAGCTTGCAGTTCGTGGGTTCGAATCACAGGACAATTAGTGACACCACTGATGTACCTGTTGGGAAAAGTTCCATCTCCACACGCAGTGCACCCTGGGTGCTGTATTCCTGGCTGCCCGCTGCTTCACTTGGTGAATGGATTAAATACAAAGGAAGAATTGTTGTGGTGTGGCGTGTTCACACATGACTATCAGGGGCAACTTTACTGTGTACAGTAACTCCGAACCATCATTTGTATAATTAATAATTCACTTAACTCATTAATGACACAGTAGTTTTCATATCCAGCATTTATGTGTAGAGAATAGAGTTTTCATTGGATTGGACTTTATTTTTATATTCTTGTCTCTGTGTCTGTGCAGTCACAACACGAGCAATTTCCTCTGGATCAATCAAGTTTTCTGATTCTGATTCTTGTCAACTTTGCTTCATTTCTGTCCATGATTATTTATATATTTTTTTTCATCACACCCGTCACACCCAAAAAGGAACCCTTCATGATTTTGAGTGCCAAACTTGAATTTCATATTACTGTATGATTAGCCTTGAGTAACTTGGTGGTTAGGAGTCTCATAATAAAAGTCAGAGCCGGTCACAGGCCCTTCACACCTCTAGCAGTTAGCGCTGAGATGCTATTTGGCTCTGGGAGTTAACAACCCATTAATGACACTGTCCAACTCTGGCATAAACCAGCCAGGAGAAAACGACCACATGGAAATGGCCTATCTTACTAGCATTTGCCCTGCAATCAGGAAGTTGTTGGTTCGTTTCCCAAGACTGCTAGGCACCTCTGCGGTACCCTGACCAAGGTACCGTCCCCACACACTGCTCAGTTGCGCTGTGTTCTTGGCTGCCCACTGCTTCGCTTGGTGAATGGGTTAAATGCAGAGAAAGAATTTCGTGCTGTTCACTCTGCGTGCTGCGGTGTGTTCACGTACGACAGAATGGTAACAGTCAAATACTGTTTGTTTCTAAGTGGACCATCTCTGTCCTTTGAAAGTATCTGTGGCCCAAAAGTTCGGGGCGCCTTTACGTTTCCATGGTTACTGCTGAAGCACCTCGCTTAACAGTAAACAGAGGCATACGCAGCTTTAAAGAACTAGTTAAAGATACAATATATGGACGAAAGTTTGGGGACACACCTGTTTTTAGAACTATACTGGCCCACATAGAGCTCTGACCTCAACCCCATCTAACACCTTTGGGATGCAGAGAAACAGAGATTGTGAGTCTACATCATAAAAGCTCTATATAATGAAAGGGCACACATTTCCACAGAAACTCCAAAATCTCTCCCAAGAAGAGTGGGATCTGTTATAGCTGCAGGGGGTAAGGCCAACTCTGTATTAAAGTCTACGGATTGGAATGCAATGTCATTAAAGTCACCGTTGATGTAATGGTCGGGCATCATGATGTCATGATGTTGTGTCCACACTATTAAGGGACACCCATTGCTGACATGTTCAGTGGTACACACACACACACACACACACACACACACGCACACACATACACTCATTTAAATAATCTATATAGAAAAGCATTGGTCAGAATCAACCATGACAAGCATCAGCCAGTGGAGCAGCTTTCTCTGGATTGATGGAGCTCCACCCAGACTCCAGTGGGAGCTGACACTACTAATTATAGACTTTGACTGATCCTACTATTGCTAACTATAGACTGTTCTGGTCAGCAATGGTTGAGTCTGTGTACTTATACTCTCTTATTATAGCCTGTCCACCTCTTTATCTCTCATATGTTGTTAGTCACCATATAGTGATATTCTTTCCTTCTCTATACTTACTAAAACCAGAGTAGATTAGCAGAGTCTAGTTTTTTCCAGAGATTTCTCCATCCATCTTTAGGCGGTTTTCCTCTGTGTACCTTTACACTTGGATCTGGATTCTGTGAAGCTCCTTTGTGACAATATCAGCTGTAAAAAAATTTGACTTGATTTTTACAATCTTTCCCGAACTAATCAAGCAACATCAATACACTCAGTGCTTAAATGCAACCAAATCCTTACAGCAATGTTCCAACACCTAGTGTCTGCAAGCTTTTGGTCACATATTCCATATATCCTCTATACACATCATCTATATGATTCTCTATACACATCATTAGTGCCCTCACAAATGGCTTAATGCAACCAAATATTTACAGTAATGTTCCAACATCTAGTGTAAAGCCATCCCAGAGAAGGCATAGAGACCTTTGCACACTTTTTACACATGCTCTGATTTTTTTTGAAGCTGTGCTTGGTGGATGTCTTGTGGGAGATGTTTATTTTATATTATAGTTTTACTTTGTTTGCATCTCTTGTCTCCGCGTATTCATTGCGTGAATTCATTACTGTATATGCTTCTGTTTACCTTGGCTAGACGTTTTCATTTAATAACTGTGCCTATGTTTAACCTGTAATTTCTTTTAGAATTAGTGATTTAATTAGTAAACAGTTGCTATAGTCACGGTTTGAATCTCTTATTAAACGTCTTGCAAGTCTAGCCAGAGAAAAAATATCCCACAGACCGACAAGCATGATCAGATTTTGGACTTTTTCATTTATTCTCAGTTTATTGATGCTCCAGCCCAGTTAGATGACCTTAAACAGCATATTCCGCCGCTCGAATGTACAAATTACAAAACGTGCCAGACTGTTAATGGCTCTGATTTGTTAGAATTGTCACAGTATATTGATTAGTCAATCTGTTCACATCATATAATGGGTATTCCTGTAGTCTGTTAAAGAGTGTGTATGTATCTTGTGGTCTCTGTGTGTGTGTGAGTGTGTGTGGCACCCTACAGAAGCCATCACTGCAGTAAAGATTAACAGATGTATTTTTAGTTTTAACCTGCACAAAGCTTCTAAAGGGAAGTTAAAGTTAGTATTATAAACCATAGCTGATAATTCAGAGCCTCTTTTATAGAGTAGCTGTCAGCACCAGCTGTGAGCCATTAAACAAGTGGGCCCATTCAAATGCATAACAGAGTCCTCTCCAACGAATGTGCAAGAGGCTTCAACTCCATCAGCATTCGTTTGTAAGTTATTTCATCAAATGATGCACTCTTCAAAATAAAGTTGCTATGAAAGGGTCTTCGAGTGATGCCACATCACTGCCAAGATGATGCAACTGTTTAACTTTAAAAACATTTGTTTAAATCCATTCATTTTGAAATCCATTGACTTCTTTTTTAATAACATGTGAAAATATACACGATTGTTCTGTTAATGTGCATTTTTTTACATTTAAATTGTCCATGTTATTTATGCATGTTCTGATTGGCTGCCTTCATTAAAAACAGTGAAGGGCTGGTTAACTGATGTAGCGCACAGTGACAGATCATGAAAATGGAACATCATGTAAACAGTACATTCAACTGAGCCTCTATTTGCAGCTACATTTGCATATATGGACAATAGCAAAGTAAAGAGTAGCTTTTGAAACTTCTTCTTTTGAACGTCTTTTGAGACATCTTCACTTCAGAAAGGTCTATTTTATATGATATAGACCCCTTATGTTGTAATAATGTTGATTCCCAAAGCAATCTTTTAATGTATGGTTCTTCAGAGAATCTTTTGTGAAAATTACTAATAATTGACAATAAACTCCCACATAATGTAGATTCTAGTAAAAAACCTAAAATAAAACGGCAGTATTTTTAAACTTAAAACTTGAACTTAAAACTTCAATTCACACTAATGGGCCAGAAAACAGTGCATTTCCCCCCCAACACCTTTATATTAAATTAAAGTTCTTTAGAGAATATGGGTCTTCAGGGAACCAAGAAGGGGTTTTTTTCTATTCCCGTCACACAGAGAAGCCTTTGTGGTACTTTCTTTTCAAAAGTGTATAGTCTGACGATTGGGAGCAAATCTTAAATCAGATAAAACTTTCAAATGAATGCTGATGAAGAGTGGAAGCCTCTTGCACATCCGTTGGAGAGGACTCTGTTCTGCTGTATCACTTTGAATGGGCCCACTTGTTTAATGGCTCACAGCTGGTGCTGACAGCAGCTCTATAAAAGAGGCTCCAAATTATCAGATGAAATCTCTCATTCTAACTTTAACTCCGCTTTAGAAGCTTTGTGCTTTGAGCTCGTACCAAAAAATTCAGTTGTTAATCTTAATTGAAGCAATGCCTTTTGTTGGAAGGCACACACACACACACACACAGAGACCACAAGGTACAAACCCACACCCGAACAGACTACAGGAATGCCCATTATGGGGTGTGAGTGGATTGACTAATAAATATTCTGTGAGAATTCAAACAAATCAAAGCCGTTAACAGTCTGTCACCTCTGGTCCCTTGGACTAACTGAAGGTGTTGTTTAAGGTCATCTGATTGTCCCAATCCTGATTATGCAACACAGTTATGGTAGATTTCCTTTCCACCTAGAACTGTGTTGGCTTTAAGGATGAGATTTTAAACAGAACTGTGAACTCTGTGATAAAAGGGTCACAGATAGCCAAGTCAAATACAGAGCCATCGATCACAGGAACGTGCTAAAGCCTCTGTAAATGGTGGCTTATTTGCTTAATAGGTTATTTATTTTTTTATATTCTGCATAATTTAGTGATAAACAGTCATACAGAGAGGTCTGAACTGCTCACAATGGTGATCGTAGGAACCAGATTTCTGCAGTTGGGAATGTTTCTGAAAGCTCTAAGCGCAGTGCATGTGAATACACTATCAGAGAGGATGACATACAACTGCTTTGAGAAGATCAGGATCTAAAACATAATTATTAAAATACATTCCAAGTGGAGAGGAACATGCAGGACATTGTCAGGTAAAATAGTTCCTAAAGTTACATTTTCCCATCAACATTACATAGAAAACTGTGTGGGTTCACTGGTGGCTTTGAATAGAACATAAACATATTTATTTACACTGTAGACATCACACCTCCTGGTTCCATTCAACACCACTGTAAAGAAATCCATGTCCGGTTCTACTACAGTTACAACACTCTGCGTGACTTTGACATATCCATCATTGAATTATGCAGAATTAAGAATGATGCAGATGGAACTTTCCTTTCAAGTTCAAATTCAATGATGAATTTTGTCACTCTCCTTTAACACAGTAGAGCTTTGAACTGTAAAGTTTCTTTTCCATTACCGCCTCTCTCACCCACATCCTTTTCTTCCTGAGAGGGGCCTGCGTAGAAGCTCTGTATTGATATAATTATTTTGCCCCTTTCTCAGGCCTTTCATATCTGCAAAAAAGGAAATTGAAGTCTTGAGATCAATTTGTAGCCAGAGTGAGAATTTTATTGGCTTTTCTGGCTGGCTTATTGTCTGAAGAACCAAAGGCAGTGACTCAGGTGTCCGGTCCAATCTCTCTCCCTGTCTGTCTGAAGAGATCGCTGTAATGGTTTTCTGCGAAAGGAGCCGCCCCACATTTCATGAGTTATGAAGAATTCCAGAAAGACATGTGGGGGCCTTGGTGACACCCAATCCTCCCTTTGGGAGCGAGTGTAAGTCAGCTATGGGAGAGCGAGGCTGATAGCTTTTACCGCAGGGGATGGGAAGGTGATTGCAGCGATCAGATCAACACCACTCTAATGCTCGTCTTTCACTGCAGCTCTCATGCCAGCACCCTCGTGGCCGGATCAGATTTTGCTCTTGAGCATTTAGCAGCACAATTGATTATGTTTATTAATAGTGAGCATCATCAAAGGTCCAGGTGGGGATTGTTGCATAAGGAAGGCCCAGTCTGGGCTTTCCAGTCCTGCCAAATGAAATTGAGACACAGCCCTTTAAAAGAGCTAAACATTGCGGTCCTCCACTCAGTTAAAGTTAAGAAACAGAATATTCTTCATGGGCTTTGGAAAATCAAAGCGAGTCTTGGGGTATACTCTTACACTCTTCAAGCCAACACGAATCAAATATCAGAACGAGTTTCCGCCCCTGTATCATGACATACTGTTTTCGTGTGAAATACTGTATCAGGGAGGGTCTCTAAGCTAGCTAATGTAAAATGAGGATCATGGGAGGGGGAGGTGCTACATGATGTTATATAATATGAGAGGTTGAATCATACTGACTATGATAATGGACACAAACAAAGCCTCAATTGAAATTTGAGGCTGACTTTAATGCTTTAATGATCAAGGTGCCAAAAACGTCTTTGGAACAAAGAACTTTTAAACACTCTTTTGAAAGGTTCTTCATTTTTGGTTGTTCCTGGCTAGTCCTTTAGGCAGCAGTTACTGCTTTATTCCTGGTTCAGACCAAAACCATTTTTAAAATGTTAATTTGTCTCTTTAATTGGGTGGATTTTGTATGTTTTAGTTAGACTTGTGGGATGTCTAGGTTCATGTAGAACATGAAGACATTCCAGGCACAGCACAGGGCCTGTCACAAAGACCTGCATTTTGAGGTTTTGTGCGATGCACAGTATGTCAGAATCTGAGAATATCAGTAAGACTGATTGTGTACCGTTTCCGAACACGCATGGTATTTTTGTGGGTCAGCAATTTTAAAACTCTTCCCATATCTGCCCTAAGTGGTTAGGGCGTTCTGCAATCAGGAAGTCGATTCCCAAATTTGCTAAGCACCTCTGAGGTCCCCTGAGCAAGGTACCGTCCCACGCACTGCTCCCTGGGCGCCGTGTTCCTGGCTGCCCACTGCTTCACTCAGTGAATGGGTTAAATGCAGAGGAAGTGTTTTGTGCTGTTCACACTGTGTGCTGTGGTGTGTTCACGTATGACAGAGTGTTCACTTTCATATTTCCAAAACGGTGTGTTGGACTATGGAATATGTACCTCGTCCAGTAGTGGTCCTTGGAGAGTGTTTTTAGTGTGGCACTGCACACGGGGTCCAAGTTTGAGAAATGATACAAGCTTGGACACTTAATGGAAAGTTCATGAACAAACACACACCAATACAAATAACCACAAGTCTGAAATCCAGGACTGGGCCAACAGGCAAACCAGTTCAACAAGATGGAAGCAGTCTCTGTACTTGGCCACTAGATGGCGACTTCCTTATCCTGCAGCAGTTCCCACACTTTTAAAAAATGAATTTAAAGGATGCTGTTGTTGGGGTAATCAGTGATTGATTTGTCCAGAGGTTTTTTCTTTCTGTAAACATAGTTTACCTTTGAACAGGACATTGCTATCTCAGACCAGAGATCTATAACATTATGCAACAGGATGGATGAGTGAGGTAAACAGCCACTGTCTCAATGCGTCTGAGGTTATGTGTCACACTGGCGCTGTGCCACACTGTCACCGACAATGTCAGTGTGACAAAAGTGCCTCTTCGATAAGAGAGCTCCTCTAGACTTTCCATTAGACCTCTGCTTTTTTCACATTTCAACATTTCAACAGCACGATTACAGTTACACCACATCACAAGCACAAAACAGTCAGAGCGCCATTTCTGTAGAGTTCAGTACATCCAAAACAAGCTGACTGGTTTACAGCCTGACCGGTACACTTCAAAAAACCCTGAAACAAAGTTAAAGTCAGACTCACTCCGATGTGTACGTCGTTTCCACATAGATAAAAAACATTTCCTGACAAAAGTGAATAAAGTGAAACACATGGGTGTGATATAATGTGGAAATATTATACATGCCTGAGTTAAGTAAACACACCACTTAGAAATCTAATCAAATTTTAATAGTTCACAGTTTTACTGTAGTACTGCACACATGCAGAGCTCCATAGGAATCCTGAGGAACCAAATAAAAAACGTGTTTCAAGCTTTAATGTGTGTGAAATTTTTGAACTAGAGCAAAGTCCTGCCTCAGTTCACAGCAAACTAGCTTTATTGGAGGCTGTAAAACTGTTCACAGGCCAATTTCTGAAGAATGAAAGAGTGACGATTATGGAGGCTGAAGCTAGAGTAGCTGGTATAAGCTACTGAAATAAGTATCTGGTATAAAAGTCTGAAAATGTGTTTGGGCATGTTTTGTTTGTGTATTTGCGTGTGCATGTTCTTCTATGTGGTTAATGTAGCCATCTGTAGGTCAGGCAGTGCTTCCAAGAGATCAGTGATGTATTCTGTTGGGTGTGCATCGAAGAGTGCATGTGCGTGTGAGGTGGTCTGCGTATGATGCAGTTTTGTACACCTGTAACTTCATGAGCAAAGATCAACATGGTTACGTGGCCCACAGCTCACAGAACATCAATAACAGTGTCTGGCAGCAAACATCGGAGCTTCCATAACCATGTAATCCCAAAACCTTTTCTGTAGGCCTGAGGCCACTCAGACATTTCTAAACTTCTCAAAGTAGAGCTAATGACACACGACAACAACAGGAAATGGCATTCCATTAATTCTGTCATATTTTTAAACAAGTTCTTTAAAGGTCCAAATTCTTTTCACACGTGTTTGGACAGGAAATGTAAAGTCGCTGATGCATTACGTTGCATTTAGCCAACAGTCTGAAGATCTTCATACTCAGCTGTAGGAGAAATGAAAACTTGGAAATGGAGAAATTTAATCTGCCGTTTTGCAATTAGTCATGCAAGTTGCGGTTATCAGTATGAAACACTTTGTGAAAAAGTCATTTTTTCTATTAAAAAGTCTATTAAATATGAGGCCCCACTAGAGGATCCGTGTAAATGATTGATGGGGAAATTGCCAGCTTGATCCCCAGCGATGACACAACAATCCATGGCCAGTAGCACAATTATGTTCTCTCTGCTAATCACTCATAGTGATATTAGCCATTGAGTTTCTTAGCAGTCCAATGACAGCAGCGGCTGGCTCAGAGCACATCCTAGACTTCCCCTTAGAGAGCCAAAACAATCTGTAAAATACAATTCATAATGCTGCCATCCGTAATCTAAGAATGGGGAATACACAACCACTAGAAATCAAAAATGCCAAAGTAAGTGCTAAAAAAATGACATAGCGCCACTTACTGATCTAAACAGCATCCCGATAGGTCTGCTGCTGGTGCCTGGCACATTAACGGAGAAACGTACATATGAGCAGACAGAACAGTGTAGGACACATCATACTCAGAACACTGACGATGACTGATGCTAAGAGAAATATGTTGTCGGAGGTCAACCAGAGCAGCATCTCACTGTTATTGCTGTCTGATGTTGTAGATCATAGCTGTTTGATTAATAGATTGTTATAGATTGGAAGATATCCACTGTGGCATGGGTTCAAAATAATTTGTCCCGGATGAAACAAAAAGTGTTTTTTAATGGCAGTTTTTCAGATGTGCAACATCTAAGATGCAGTGTGCCTCAGGGGTGTTGCCTGGGGCCAGTATAATTTTCTGTTATCAGCAACTAGTGTTATTTTCTTTTCAAGATGTTCTGGTTTGGTAAGGTTTCATTTATGTAGTGTTTACACAGTTCACACAGGAGGTAAATGTATTCCAAATAAG
This sequence comes from Brachypetersius altus, assembly GCA_037974465.1. Classification (NCBI taxonomy): domain Eukaryota; kingdom Metazoa; phylum Chordata; class Actinopteri; order Characiformes; family Alestidae; genus Brachypetersius; species Brachypetersius altus. The sequence goes on from JBBPDB010112043.1 coordinate 18,031, forward strand.
AGTATTATTTACTCTCTCTCTCTCACACACACACACACACACACACACACACAAATCAAGGGAGTCAGCATGCTAAATGTATTATAGTTTATAGTTGCATTTTATTTCATTTTCTGGAGATTCCTCTGTTTACCACAAGAGGGAGCACCATCAGCACCCTAGATGATTCCTGATGGATAAATTGAGGGTCCTTAATCACCCTTCATATATTTTTGTTTGCTTATTTTTGTTATTTTGTTTCACACTTTATCCAGATTTTAATGTCTACAGAAATGACAATGAACTTTTGATCGCGATAAAACAGTCCAAGCACTAGTGAGTCCTGAAACGGTTTGCTTTTCCTATTAGAATCGCTTGATCTGTGCTCAAGAATGTGTGAATGTTGTTTTATTTCCTCGCAGCAGAAGGAGCCCGGAGTTCATGGCCTGTTTTGCTCCGGCTGTGTGAATTTTCCCTAAACACACTCCCTAAGGAAGGCAGTGAAGTTTTCATTAACCTTTCCAGAGCAAAGAACTCAATGCTGTCTTGTGTAATTTTGGAGTAAACAGAACACCTGGTTCCAGCAGTTTCTGCTCTAGTTTGTTCCTCGTCCTTTAGATGACTGTGTTCCGACTCAGGGTTTCTCCCTGACTAATAATTCTTTGGATATTTGACGTAAATGTCAGTGATAGTTTCTTGTTCTGGTTGTTTTAAGCTGATCAGCCATATTGCTGTGAGCTTAATACTGAGCTACGCCTCTCAGGTTGTCAGAAACATTACACGCTTTCTATTACTCATATAGCCTAATACGAGTGTCATTACACATAAGAGCTGCATTAAAGAAATTGGTTTAATAAGCAGTCACTGGAATCTGGCACACGCTGTTTAGCCACAGCACAGCAACTCAGGACTGTCATCCTCCAAATACATGCATCACATACAAGAAACAGCGTTTGTTTGTTTGTTTTTGTAACACGTCTGTCCATTTTCAAACAACACGATTTGCTTTTAACACAACCACTGTGTTTTTTGGGGTGTGAGTAGGCCTGGGCTATTGGGTTAGAGGTGTACGTGTAGTGAAATGAGCCCCTGAAACACTCATGAGGCTGTACAATATAGTGACAGTAAATTAAATTAAAGGCTAAATAAAAATACAGAAATGGTAAAAAAAAAATGCTTAAAGATGCCTATTTTTATAGTGTAGATGTTAATTATGCCCCCAAATATGCTCCCAGAACACATTTACATTTTAACCTCAGTTTAATGCATTAAAATGTAATGTTTAATATTGAAAATGTAAAAGTAAACCCATATTGGCCTCTTTTAATTTACAGTCTCTGCCAAGATAACTCGTAAGGTTATAGGACAAAAGTATTGGGACACAGCGGCGAGGTGAGATGTTTTCAGGGAATAATTCTTGATCTGAAAATACAAACGAGGTCTCGTTGGAAAGGTCTCCTGGAGATCAATCGAACTGTGGAGTTTGAAGTGTCTGAGTGCTTTCCTCGCAGATAAATCACGCTTCAAAATAGTGCTTCCAGGTCGGCTACAGCCTGCCCTGAGTCCCCTTGTGTGAAAACTAGTGGTGGGCCGTTATCGGCGTTAACATGGCTGCGTTAACGTAAGACTCTTATCGGGCGATAAAAAAATATCGCCATTAATCTATTCACAAAGTTGGGTTGGGAGCTGGGTCTATACTACGCAAGCTATGATGACTTT
>JBBPDB010112057.1:0-19722 GCA_037974465.1 Brachypetersius altus
CTAACAGGAGCTGGGCTAGCAGCTACAGAGCTAACCTGGGGGCTCTCAGTGTGGCTTTCTGGTGTGGGAGGGTGGCCTGCAGGAGTAGTGGAGGCTTGGAGGTGCTCCACGAGCTCACCGATGGTGCAGGTGAGCTGCTCCAACTGCTATTGTTGTTGATGGAGCTGGGAGTGGAGCTGGAGCGCCTGGTTTGCCTCTCCCCAGGCGTCTCCGTGACGCACCGCGCCGGCCTTGTGCTGCAGAGGCAGCTCCGTGCTGACGGCCGGTTCGTGCGCTCACGGCGTGGTAGCCGCTTTTGTGGGATTAGGTAGGGAGGCCGCGGAAGCTCCGCGTCTTTTCCGTTTCCGCCTTTTTGCCTCTGGAGAAAGCTGAGCGGGCTTCGGGAGCACCTCGTCCTGGGAGTCCTCGACCGGGAGGCTGAGGAGGAAACCCACCAAGTCGAACTCTTCCTCCGACTCGCCTTCTTCCGCCAGGTATGGGGCTTTGTAGTGATCTGTCCATCTGTCACGAGGGCTGGATGTAACGGGCCCTCGAGATTTACCTCGGGGTTCGCAGGGAGAGACCGGATACCAAGGTTCCATGCTTCGTGATTTATTGTGCAGAGCAATCAAAACAAAAAGGCGCGTGGGCCATCAGGAAAACAACAGAATTCAGCTCCAGACAGGGTAAATGAGGCGATGGACAGATAACTGGGGTGAACTCAAACATGGTATAAATAGGGACAAAAATCAGGGGAAACACAAACCAGCTGTGAAACTGAGGACCATGTAAACAGAAAACCAAAGGAGGACCAAAGACACGTGACCAAAACAGAATGTCAAAATAAAGGCATGACAGAAAACAGAACAAAACAGAAAACAGTGGCCACTAACGGCCACCAGCCATGACAGATTGTGGCGGATCAGGCACAAAAGCAAAAAAATGCAGAGAATATCTGCCTTTTTCGCGCATGTGTGGGGGGGTTCAGTGAAAAATTATTAGTTTGGTTCTCATAAAAAAATCTGCGCGAGCCTGAAATCGTGACTGCTGATCCCCATATAAGTGGGGTGTGACTGTATATATGAATATGTAGACTGACTCCAGTATCTAGTTAGATTGATGAATCTAGATTATATCAATGCCTTCCTTAATTTCTTAATTCTGATCCTTACTGAATTCTCAATTCTTGTCAATACATTCTGGTCAAGCGCAAAGTTAGCTGCAAGGCAAATTAATGGTGGAAAGGTACTTATTTTATAGTGAGAACATATGGTCTTTTAGCATGTAACCTCGGACTTGACGAGTGCGTTCCAGTTCAGAGCCAGTTCTGAGACCCCCCAGGCCTGTTGCATCAAATAGATAAAGACATGCTTGTGTGCATGCTTTTTACACACTGCCAGGTTTGAGCAGCAGAACTGACAAAACATTACAGCAGAGCTTGTGATTGTGAATAAGAATTTATTGAACCTACATCCTACCCTCCATCTAATTTTCCCATTAAAGATATGGTGAGGAGCATGCTTCACTAGGCCTGCCTTTCAGCTCTTCCACTGGAATTACATGTATAACTACAAGGTTAGGATCTTGCAACAAGCAGTGTTAGCTGTCTGATGTTTTCCAAAATATAGTGAATGTTCTCTATGCTCCTTTGCATTTTTATTTGTAAGCACGTTCTTATTCATAATGTTTTCTCTTTTTGCACGAGTTTTCAATACACAAAATATGAAAGTGGAAAAAAGGTTCATGGGGATCATACCCCAAGCTGTGGATAAATGTCAAGGCTTGTCCCAAGAGAAGAAACTCTGATGAGCCCAATCAGTTCTCCTTGGTCTGCCCCACCAGGGGTCTTCCCGGATTTAACACTAGTTATGCCCTTTTAATGAATGCTCCACAAGAAGGAAAAAGTATAGTCATTACACTTTTGTAGAAATTATTCTCTTTTTAGTAAGTCCCCGAAGGAGCATGTGACCCACATTTGGCAGGTGTCCCAGATGCGGTTGGACAACCACTGGAAGAGCATATTGTATGCATCAGTAATACCCTTTCTTACAAGGGTTTCCTCCATGATCCCAAAATCAAGGCAGTGGTGGCTTGACTACAGCCCACTTCTGTAACACTGGTCCAAAAATGTATGGTGCTCACCAGTATAAAATTTTCTATAAAATTTTGAGTTGATGTCAGCCCATCATGTTTCTTACATAAAATAACCAAGTTTTGTGCATAAAGATCACTATCTGAAAGGCCATGCAACAGGAGTTAGATCCAAGGATGGGGATTTGGGATAGCTCTTCCCCTCAAGAAACACAGTCTTGCAGTGTGAGCAAATGTCTAGGTTACTCAGGCTTCCTGGCATCAACAGAACTCAGAGAACCAAAAAGTGCTTGCTGGCAGATCAGCTTCCAGAACAAAGACCCCATGCAGTTTGATAATACTCCTCCTCCAGGTCTGAACATCTGAACAGAATATGATCACAACACTTTGGCTTTCCTCCTTGAGATGAAGTCTTTTGAGCACCAGTTCAGATCTCTTCTTTTTTCCTTGTGGGTGACAGACATTGGGGTTCTTGCCGTAGAACTACTAGTTGCTGATGTCCTTGAAAAAAAGGTCCAGACTGCCCTATTCTTGCACTCACAAATGAATGGCTAGGAGCCAGCAGAGACTGGGGACTACCTTCTGCCTCAGTCAATAAGTCTGGTTTGTCCTAAGATCTGCCATTGTGTCTAAGATCCAGAAAGATCCCCAATACCTCAACCCTTTCAAGGTACCAAAACGAATAAACTTTTGATGAGTAAAACCTTTATCTGCCTTAATTGATGTAATCAAACACACAGCCATTACCTCTTAGATTGGGCCATTTCTAGGGTGAAGGATCCTGTAATGGGAAGGCAGGCTCGTCTTTGAACACCAAAATGAAGCAGAGAGCAGCCTCCCAGTGCAATGGCATTCCAAAATTTCTGACTGGGCTCTACTTAAACAGCTTTCCAGAGTTGTTCAGTGTTCATTCTTGAGTTCATTCTGCCACTCACTGGTGTTCCTCCTAACTAAGTAGGTATGGTAACCACTCTAGAGCTTACCCATGGGACCTCTTGGACTTTCTTCTTGAATGGTAAGCATAAATATTGACGAGAGAGCAAGTAAAAGAAAAAAAACATATTTTGTTTTTGTTCATCTCTATTTTCTGGCACTGCGTTATCCGGAGTGAGAATGAATCTGTGTTTCCCCAGTGCAAGAGAATGCCACCGGTGTCTACGCATATTTTCATGGCAGCATACAGTGACATTCCAAAGAACTGGGCCATCTTTTTTTAGTGCTCCGATCTCAACTCTATCAAACATCTTCAAAATGATTTGCAGTGCACAGAGAACATGGTATAGTAAGATGTCCTTTGTAAACAGCTTAACAAAAAGGTCTCATCAAGCCTTGCTTAGAAAAGCAGCGAGCACGTTCCGTGGGGGGATAAAGTATTAGGACACCCAGGCGAGATGTCCCAATACATTCTGCAGTCTTGGCTTTTTCTTCTTTGAGTCTGAAGTAACTCCAAACTGCTGACATGTTGGCAAGTCTCATACACAACAGAAACTCTTATCACGTGATGCATCTTCTCGTATGTCACAAATCACGTTATGCATGCTGTAATTATTTTTCGTAGTTTTTAACGTTATCAAATTACATTTTTTATTCCTTCCCAATTTCCGATCCACTAATTTAGGTCATGATCGGACCGATACGGATGCAGAATATTGGATACAGCATCTCCAATTTTGACCATATAATGTATTTGCATCCATTATTAACATTTAAGATTTAAACTTACCCAGTAACGATAAAACACAAAGTGTGTGATTACAAACTCCATCATCAATGGAAAATAAACAAAAAAGCACTATTGAAAAACCGAATGCATGTAACTGTAAACAGTCAGAAGGTAAAACAGTACTGTTTATTGTTTCTATGGCCATTTAGAGACATTTGCTTTGTGCAGTTTTCTTTAACACAACAAGAAGTGTAACAATAAAGGGATAAGCAATGAAAATTGCTGTTCTTTACTGAAGAAAATTTCTGTGCTGTGGTATAATCAGGGAATGGACAGTGTTAGAGAAACTCTGACACAACTCTGATATGTTTTATAACACATTTCAAAATCACATATGGTGTTCGGTCACATATTGTGTCTAGTAAACTCATCATGCCCACTCATAGAGCAGAAATTACACAGTGCACTGAGGAAAACAGCATAGAGTTAGTTTGAAACAGATCAGAAAAGAAAATGATCGTGTGCATTCTAGTGATCAGGACTCTTGGACCTTTTTCTTAAGGCTTAGGGGTGGACAATAGAAAATATTTTATTTATGCAGAATTTCATTTCATTTCTGAAAGATCTTGATCATAACATGTTAATTGTTGTAGAATTATTTTTCAGTTGTTCAGATTTTCAGCTACATAGACTTTGGAGGGGTGTTTATTGGTGTGAGGAGGCTTCCGTAGATTTGAGTAGTGGGAAAGTGTAAACAGACTTGCCCAGTACTGCAGTCTTCTTACCTTCAACCGAGTGTCTAATTTCACAAAAGAATGATATCACCTTTCCAGCATCACCTTTTCTAACCAATGATTGATTGTTGCAACAGATTGTTATTGCAGAAACAATGTAATCTATGCCAAGTGAATCATTAAACAACATTAGATCACTTCTACAGCATCAGTCTACAGTATATTCTAGTAATTGATCTGTACAATACAATTACTGCTGTTGCACTAAACTGAGTAAATCTATGACTTTCACAATTGAATCATTTTCATTACAGAGACAGTGTTTATAACCTTGTGAAACCATTTTAATCTGCTGCCATTCTTTTTCTAAGTCTGCTTCATTACTGTACTGAAAACAAATGGATATATATTGTACACAGCCTGTAATAATTCTAGACCTTTCCACATTTTTGTTTGTTCTGTCTCCTGTAATGGTAGGCCAATCTCCCTAAATATGTTTTCTTGGTGTGGTTGATCCCAGTGTAAACGGGATATTGATTTCTGGCTTTGTGTGTGATGACGAAGCTGTTTGGTCAAATCTCCTAAACTCTTAACATCTCTTGAGTTGGCTTTCTGAAATGTGGTATCTGTGCCTGTATTGCTTTAGATGAGAGGGAGCACCAGGCTCTAGATCAGACTTTCTATCAGCTGACCAAATCCAGGAGGGCCCAGGAAAAAAGAAGATACAGGAGATGCTTCACAAGCAGAGGATACCCAGCATCAGTCACACCACCATTAACACCATTATTTGGTGGGTTTTGTGTAAAACCTCAGGACCCTGAAAGAGAAGCATATGTAAAAATGATTTAGGCAGTTTCAATTTATATTTGCTTATTTTTTCCTAACCTGTGTATTAACCTCTGGTTTTTTCAGTTTGACAGGGTTTGTTAAGGTAGTATAACTTAGTCAAGTCAAGCAGCTCTTTATTATATGATGGGGAGAAACGTTGTTGGTTAAAAGCAGTAAGTCTAGCTTTATAGCTAGAAGAACAGATGTGGACTACTTAAGCACTGATGTACGTCACTCTGGATAAGAGCGTCTGATAAATGTGTCTGCTAAACTTTTCAAGGTCAGGGAGACCTAGACCTCTTTCATAGCCAGAAAATCTCAAGCTCTAGCTCTGTGAGCTTATATTTGTAACTTGCAAGACAATTTAAATTTTAAATGTTGTATAAAACCATTGCTTTTTGGTTAATTGATCAAGCAGAACTGAGATAAAGTAGTCACTATGAGTCAGCAAACTTAACTCAGGGAGAATATTGATTTACAGGCTAATCTTCCAGACTGGTGCCTGCCCATAGAATGCTATGCACAAAAGACAATCCAGTTCATCCAGGCTTATAATAAAGCCCCTATACGGCATCTTAGAAAAAAGATAGCCATGGTTCTCCTGAGAGGACACAATCATGAACTAGATATAATGGCAAATGCGTTTAAAATCACTTTTTAAAAAAACTTATGTGGAAGAGAAACATGTACCTGGTGACATACAGCCTAAAGCAAAAAAGCATGTCGAAATGAGAGGCCTTCCCTGCGCAATGGAAAGAACAGTTTAAATAGCTTTTTATTGCATGCAGAGGAAAAAAATAACCATCGTTGAAGCAGATGTCTTGGCTTGTATTCGAAAAGATTCCATATTCGATGTCAATCTGTCTGTCTGTCCAGTTAATGTAATTCTGAAAACTGGGGCTTATATTCTGCTTTTGTTGCAGAATTGTTCAGTAGTTACTGAAGGCCTGGCCAAGTTATTGAATCTGCCTTGTCTTGAAAAAGAATTTCCTGAGTAATGGCTGGTTTTCCATCCAGTTCTTCTGGAAAACTGGCAGCAAACAATTTACAAGTCATCCTTAGATAACTGCATGTCTAGGTGTGTGCATTTATTCTTAAAAGTGTGAGGCAGGTATAACATAAGGAAGCAATAGCAAGCATGCATCAATACAAATATGTACAATGTGGGGCAATTAATGGTCCTTCATGGTGTCATTCTAAATAAAACACAATCATTTAAAAAATTCTGTCTATTGCAGTGGACATTTTTTTTAGTCTTCGGAAGTTTCGTCAGATTGGCATTTTGCTATAAATATTTCAGCAAATTTTCAGCTCAATGATGATGGATGTAATTGTTTTTCAGCATGCAGTTACTGTACTATGATCATTTTTATCGTATGCTACACCAACTATTTACAGCCCTTCTCCGTCATACCGGTAATTACCCTCACATCCATCATCATAATTCTGCTCATAATGATTTGATATTTGATGATTAATAATAGTTTTCTTCAATTATGTCTATGTGCATTTAATAAAGATAATGTGAATGCTGCTGAAAAACAAATATATTCTTGTGTATAACTGAAGGACTGATTCTGATGGCAAACTTGTTGAAAAGTTAACGCTTTAGGAGTGAGTTATATTGTAAAATTACGCTCAGAAAAGCGTATTGTACCAATGTGATATAATTTAACATCATGACAATAATTCAGTTATATATTCAGTTTTATTTATATAGCACGTTTTGATACCAAAGTTGTCACAAAGCAGCTTTACAGAGCCCCTAGTGAACAAGCCAGTAAATATCCTTATATTGCCCAGCCCTACTCCCTATTTTGACACATTTTAGAGCAGGCAAGGCTCATTCATTGCTATAGATTTTTTTGTGAATGCATATTCAACCTTGCTAGCCTGTCTGTTTTAGCGTTTAATGTGAGATACCATTGATACCAATGATATTATGGAAAGCTAGGGGAAAGTCAAAAATATGTTATCTATAAAATGAACATGATTTTTCCTGTTAACCGTCTGTTAATGTTCCAGTGGGTCATTGCCAATCCCTGCTGTAACAGGCAGCAGTGCGTAAGGAGATGAGATGACTGCGACCACAAAATTGAATAGTGGGGTCACGGCTGGCCAGGTGGAGAGATGGCATTGTTGAGTGGCTATTTTCCTCCATATGGCCTTAAAAACATTTTTTCCTTTTTTTCTTTTTCTGAAGATGCATATTTAGACCAGTTAATGGCTTTTGTCTGTTTGTAGCCACTCGATCAGTTCTCTAATGGCAGAGCGACATGGCCTACAGGCAGATCTGAAGAGCATGGGGCCAGAGATGCTTTTAAGCCAGTCCTTTAATGCTCTGCATCATCAGAGAGTCCTCATAGACAAAAGCATCACAAAGGAGAAGCAGGTCATTTCTGGACTGGAGTAAGCAGTTTGCTGTCCTGCACTTTTTAATTTTTACAAGCTTTTGGGCCAAAAAAAGATAAATGACAGAATTTACTGATACATGTCTGAATCTAGAGTTTCTCCAATATCTAAAGCAAGTGGATCTTATGTCTGCTGACAACCATAAAACATTTGCACAACCATAATAAATGCATTTTGGGGAAGAACAGGATGTTTCTTACCTGTCGTTTATGTCAGAGTGCCACAGCTAATTTGCTACTCAACAGTACTTTAAAGGATATTAAAGTGGTGAAAGTGGTGAGAGTAGGTTTGGTGCAGTTATAGAACTGTGTTCAGATTTTATTTTGAATGTGAGTCGTAATGTGTTAATAATGGAAGACAAGAGGAAAGATGCTGTTCTCAAATGATCTCAAATGATTACAATCCTCGTCAGGATTCAAAACGCACTCACGTTTGTAAATGGTGCATATAGTTAATATAAGATTTAGCTCTAACTTGGAAAGCTTCTTTGCTTTGGAGTCTTAAGAAGGGATAATATCATTCATGGGATGTAGCAATATCAGACAGTAGTCAGGAGCTAAGTCTGTGTGAAATAAGAAGCTAAGCCTGTGTGTTCCACAGCATTTATAAAAAATGAATGTAACAAAGTTAAACCACCGAATGATTGAAAAAAACAGAATAAACCCTCTAACAAGCTACGTATGCACTTCATATAATTCCTTTAAATGAAGTTATTTATTCAAAATTTAAAAAAAAAAACATAAAATGTACATCATTATGCAACCTTGCCTAAAGACTATTTAATTTTTTCTATATTAGATTTCTAAATAATTTGAAGAATACATGAATGCTGGAATGTTTATTTTCAATCAGCTAGACAGCAGCATACTGGCAAAGCCCATTACTGGTTTACAGGTCAACTAATAGGAGCTTCAGCTCTCGTATAGTCTTATACAGCCAATCAGAAATTCCATCAGGAAATTACCATCTAGTATAAGATCCTTATCATCAAACTGTGGCTTTAAGAGATGCACTGTTTGGCAACATTCATGAAAAGCTGTCCCACTGTTCATTTACTGTGTTTAACAAATGAGTCACTGAGGATATTTTGATATGAAACATGAATGTTGCCAAACAGTGCATTTAAAATGGATCGCATGTATGTTTAGACTTTGATGGAGATTCATTGGCATTCTGGAAGAGCCGAGGGAATTTGGAATGTGTAATCTGTGACCAGGCTACAAGAGCCCCCCCACATTCCTGTTTACAAAATCTAATTGAAATTTTCAAGGTAATAAATAATTTTTGGCTTTCGACTCACACTGAGCTCTGAAGTAGAATAGAATCTGAAGAGCTTCCTCTTCACTTTTTATTGATTCTCCTTGGCAGTTGAGGTTTTGAAGAAAGTGGACTTGGGGGGAAAAAAGTGACGCAGCGTGATATGTTTTGATCTCAGGAAAACAAGGAGACATTAAAGCAGTAAAAAGAGAAAACACTGGTGTTCATTCGCCAGATATTTATAGCCTCTAAGCTTTTTCAAAACATGGACAAGTTTGTGAACTGCTTCAAACTGTTGGATGGTCTGTCTACACATTCAGAAAGTAACGTAGTACCACAGCAAGGTCAGAAATGGTATAAAAACATATCTCACTACTAATGATGTTTTTACAGAACTGTAGGAAGTTCCATTTTCTACTTTCATCCATTTGAGTGTTCAGTGTGATATTGCTTCATATTAGACCTCATATTAAACCTCATATTAACATGTGTGTCATTTACTCTGAACAGATACGGGAGATGCACAGGAAGATTGATGGAGAGAGGAAAGCTGCAGCTTTTGAGGCAGACTAGCGTAGAAATACAGGACAACTTGCACAGGTGTTTCACAAGTCTCTATCCTCATTCTGATGCTCTTTTTTCATTCCTGTTTTAAACCACCTGCAACTCCTTTCTTGCTCTGTGTTTTTTATATTCTGTGCTTTGCATTTTATTATCTGCAGTCTGGGGAAATCTGATAAGTCTCTCTCTCTCTCTTCCCCCCTTCCCTCTCTCTAAACCCCTATTGTCCACTGCTCAAAGTAACTAATGAATTGGCTTTGCCATCATTAATTAGATTGTTTTTAACAGCCTATCACAGTCCATTTTCTGTGAACCGTTGTTGCTCCTGTAGCTGCCGGGCTGGCTGCCCTTTCTCAGGCCTTCATTGATTACAGATGAGCAAAGCTCTTCGCTTTCCCTCTGCACTATTGACTTAATTCACTATACCACTACAATAAAGGGTATATTTTGGTTTCTGTTGATGAGAGCACATGCATCCAATTTTATTTTGTTTCTGTATGAGCTGGTTGCAGTGATAAGAGTTGTCTGTACAGCTTCAGACTCTGCTGGGGCTAATTACAAAGGGTGTTCAAAATAATGAAAACTCCCTATGAAATATTCATACTCCTCCATTTGATCAGGTACACCTAAAATATTGGAGCAGTTTGTAGGTTTACAATTACTGGCTGAAGCCCATGTGTTCATGCCTGATTTCTACTCTGTTCTTCAATATAAAGGAACCATGATAAGCCTTGCACCCACCCATTATTTAGGTGATGAACCATACCAAAACGGTTGTGGCATGTTAGTGTGCGGTTGGTTACACTGGTGCATGGTGAGTTGCACCACTTTAAGTGCATTAGGCTCACCTGCATTGTAGTTTGTACACACATTGGAGTCTGTATGCACTGTGTACATTTGCTAGCCACTGTATTATATACACCTACCATATTGTTACATTACATTATATTGATGTGCCATTCATTTACATTACATTAATTTTAACAGTTTTATCTAAAACAACTTACAGCTTGCGAATACAGTTCATAGGTTAGGGGGTGTAGCTCATTTTTTTCTACCCACAGGGCAGCGGGTTCCTTGATCTGATAATGTCCATTGGTAAATGCAGTGCTCACTTAAAAATCAAGTTACTCTATAACTCTATAACTGTATAAACTGCAATAATTGTCCTGCAGTCAAACACATCCAAAAAGGGCTTTATCTGGAAGAAATACTCCCATACACAGCAGAATTAAAGACAACCTGTTAATCCCCTGCATGCCAGGAGAGTGTGCGTTCAGTCTGTAGCACAGCTGTGATTATGGTTTAAGGTGGAGTTCCTGCATTCCCCAGATACAGAGGAGAGATATGGAAGTGCACAGATTGGCAATGCATGTTTCTGTGAAGCATAGAACACAGAAGCCTTTAATATTCAGAAAAAGATATGATTTTTGAATTCTCAAATAATACCTTGAGCAGAGCGTACATCAGAATGTCAGCTTGTGCATCGCAGTACAGTAACAGAACGAGAGAAGGCTGATCTGCTGATAGGCTTTTTGGTTACTCTGTGTCTGCTTTTGCAAAGCTGTGTAAGGAAAAGATGGAGAGCGGAAGTGTATTTGGATAGAAAAGCAAAATGGTAATCCCTTGCTCTTTTATCAGGAGCTTGAATGGGCACAATCTACACACAAACTGAAACGCAGAGTTACATTTACTTACTTTTCACCACCCTGGGTTCTGACAATCCATGGTATTGCAGCCATGGATATTACATGAACCTTTAAAAACTTTACTGGAACTTGTTATTAATATGCAGTCTTTGGGGGAATAAAAAGTTCAGCACCCTTATTTTAACCAATGCTCAGCTCTGATGAGAGAAACAGACAACATACTGGTATTAGATTGAAAATATAAAACTGAACCAAGACGTAACAGTTGTCTGATCATTTAAAGACAGATTTAAAAGCTTTAGAACTTGTTCTCAGGCTAATAGAAACATGAATGCATGCTGTGTCGACAAAGGGGGCCCTTGATGTGGTGAATTCAAAATCTACACATTTGATGAAGCATGTCTTTTCGAATCCTTGGGCACTGCAGGAGATTCATCTGCAAAAAAGTCCTGCAGCAGGTCAGTGAGTACGCTCTCATCAGGTATTGAACAGTGGCTTCATTCTTTTCCCCTATGACTCACTTTTTATGTCTCTATGGCCTTTTCTCTGTTTGACATAAACAGTAGCAGTTTTACTGTCAGCTCTACAGAGGCAAAGCTGCTCAGGAGAAGCTCAATGAGAGCAGCTGATAAAGTGCCATTCTGTTTGTCACTTTGGGAAACTCACTTTACTGAGGGATTTTCTATTTTCTCCAAATATGTCAAGCTAGTAAAGAATAGAATAGAATAGAATGAAATAGAATGTCTTCATTGTCACAATAAGATACATTTGCAACTCCCATTCTCTATGCTCTATAGTAAAGTGAACAGCACACAGCATAAACGATGTGAAATTCTTCCTCTGCATTTAGTCCATTCACCAAGTGAAGCAGGGGGTTGCCACCAACAAGGGCCGCCCCGGGAGTGGTGTGTGGGGACAGTGCTTTGCTCAAGGGTTCCTCAGTGATGACACTAGCAGTGCTAGGATTCAAACCCACAACCATCTGGTTACAGGGGCAAAGCCCTAACCACAAGACACTAAATAAAATTAAAATAGAACAACAATAGTATAAAAAGCAACAAATGAATAAATAAGAAAGAACAGTACAAACAGTGTCGGCCATAGTAAACAGTGCCACAGGTTGGCACCTGATCCAGTTAAGTACGGAACCTTAGCAATTAGATATAAGTATGCAGACTCACCTTCAAACTCCATAAAAAAAATACAATTATGTTTCTTAATTTATCGTCAATAATTATTTGGCATTTGTATGCATTTTTGTCATATCATTATGAATAAAGATCATGTATGCACCATCAAGCCAGTTCATTACACAGACCTATCATGTATCGCATATTCACTATTTTTATCAGCTCCACTTACCATATAGGTGCACTTTGTAGATAAAAATGGCAGGCCATCAAATAATCATTTGTCCGTCCATCTGTCCCCCCTTTTACACCTTTCATCAAAGGTGAGAACACACACACACAAAGGTTGCATGTCAGTCATTTGTTAGCCCCCTTTTACCCTGTTTATTGATGTCTGCACTGCTGTGTGTGATACACTCTGTCACACACACTAACATGCCAATATCACATCACCGTCACTGCTGTGTGACGAATGATCCTCTCACTGGCGGTCCTGTGGGGGTTCTCACCTTTGATGAAAAGTGTTAAAGAGGGTGAAAGAGGATAATTTGATGACCTGCCATTTTTATCTACAAAGTGCACCTATATGGTAAGTGAAGCTGATAAAAATAGTAAATGTTTGTAGATACAAGGAAGGTCTAAGTGATAAACGGGCTGATGCATACATGATCTTTATTTCTATACTGTATATAATATGTGCATGTGTGTTTCTGTAAAACATAATGCAGTGTGATAATATAGTCCTTCATTAGTCAGTCATACTACAGGGAGGGGGATCACAAGGAGCATCAAATAAATTCATTAAAATATATAAAACATTACACAGTTTAGTAAACATTTACAGTGATGTTGCATGAGTGAACTGTCGGTGTTGGTGTGTGTGATCTATTGGGAGCAGTTTTGATTGAAAAGTCTGACAGTAGCTGAAAAAAGGTCTCTCCTTCATATATCATGGTTGAAGCAACTGTCACTGTAGGACTTTCTCAGTTCTATCAGAGTGTCGTGCATGAGGTGGGACATGTTCTCAATCAGGGAAGGTAGCTTAGCCATCCTTTGTCCCTTTAACTCCTCTGAGTTGAGCAGGCATCCCAGGACAGAGCTGGTCTTTTTAAAAGTCTCTTCCTGCCAGTAGTCGAGATGTTGCCGCCCCAGCAAACCACTCCGAGTCAAAAAAGGCGCTGAGGAGTGTCCCCTACACTGAAAAGTCAGTCTGCTCTCTCCTTTCTTATTTAATGCATTTGTATCGTCAGTACAGTCTAGTTTATTATTCAGGCAGACATCCAGGTATTTGTAAGATTCAAAATGAAAGATTTTTATTTGTCACATACACAGTACAATGTGCAGTGAAATGTACCCCAAATCACATCTAAAGCTGTGCAATATTTCAATATAGATAAACCTAGTTTTAAGATTACTTAAATATATAGGAAAAAGATACTAATGCAAAATAAATAAGGTCAAAAATAAGATATAAATACACCCCAGATGTTCACTGGTATAGAAGAAGAATGTTTGCACCTGCAGAGGCTCATCACCAGCTCTTTGGTCCCCATTAGTGTCTTCAACAAGTAAAATGTTTATGCCACCAGTCTGAAGCTGTTGAGGTCTTGTGGCGCAGGGTTTTCAGCATTGGTACCATGCAGGACGATGGGGGTTGCAGTCAGGACTGGGCAGAGGGAGGGTCAGACAACTGATCAAAGCCTTTGAAGAAAATGTTTAGATTGTGAATCTATTTTTTATTTTCCTGTAGCAGTTTTAGCAGATCCTACACCCCCATCCTGTTTCATCCCTTATCCTACTCGCTGCTCCTTTTTTAGTTCCTCCCTGTTTGCTGCTCTGGAGACCCCATTTTTTGAGGAGAGTCTTTATCTCAGGAGTAATCAAGGTTTTTTTTGTCTAAGGCACTGCTAGGTATGATGTATGTATGTGTGTGTGTGTGTGTATGTGTGTCAGGGAAGAGGCTAGGACACAGAAACTTGCTCAGTGTCACGGCTGCTTCGCCCTCCCTTCCCCGATCCCGCTCCGACTCCCCTGAATATTAGTTTCCCTGTCATGTTGTCTGTTTGTGTCCCGATTCCCCTCCGTTGCTCCCTTCCTCCCTTCGTCTGCTCCCTTGTAGTCTCCTCGTTGTATTTGTATCCCTCCCGTCCACCTGCGTCTCGTTTCCTAATTTCCTCGCCGCACCTGTTTCCCCTTCTCCGCCCTATATATAGCCCAGCTCGGCCTCGAGTCTAACATGCCCATATTAGTCTTCCTTTATGTTGCTTATGTGTTTGTTTGATGCCTTATCTGTGTTCTTTTCTTCTTTTGCAGACTCGTGCTCCTCTGCCCTGATTCCCCCTCGAGAGGGTTCCTGCTCTAGCTCCTCTGTCTGCCTGAGTGCAGCCAAGCCTTGGTTGTCCCTGATTCACCCTGGAGCACGAGTCCTGCATATGTTTTGTTCGTTTGACCTTTTTGTACATAGTTCATTAAAATACCCCTTTATCACTGCACCTCCTCTGTGTCTGCGTCATGACAGGCTTGAGACTTAATATAAACTATATATACTATATAGTCTTCAAACATGACTCTTTCAGTTTGAGTTTTTCAGAATTGCTCCACTTATAAACTCACAATCTTTTAGACTGACTCAGTTTCTGATGGAGAGATCTTCAGACGGTCATGTTTCTGAAAAGAACCAAAATATAAGTAATTTAATAGATTTAAAACTAAGCCAAAAGACTTAATAGTAGAATCATCTTAGTCACTATTTCTGATGGACTGAGCTCAGACACATCAACTTCACTAAACTGATATCATGAGCAATCACTGATTAAGCCTAAGTAAATCATTATCACTACATGCAATATCTTAATTATGTCAATTTCAATACTTATGCCACTAAGTAGCTGGTAGCCTAGTGGTTAGGGCATTCGCCCTGCGACCAGAAAGTCAGGGTTTGATTCCCAAGACTTTTAGGCACCTCTGAGGTACCCTGAGCAAGGTACCGTCCCCACACACTCCCCGGGCGCTGTGTTCGTAGCTGCCCCCTGCTTCACTTGGTGAATGGGTTAAATGCAGAGGAAGAATTTCATGCTGTTCACACTGTGTGCTGTGGTGTATTCACGTATGACAAATGATCACTTTCACTTTAATGTGCAAAATGAGATTCAGTATAGAGTCTTACTCTGAATTTATATTTTATATTGTTCTTGTATCTCTGTTTCTGTGCAGTTTCATCCGGAATCATCAAAATACTCTAAATCCGATTCTGACTGACTCACAACCTAAGTGGCACCGTACACTACGAAACACAATGTACTTAAACTCAACCTTAATTTACCCCTGACAATACACCAACCCTCTTAATCTGAATTAAGTGGCATTTTATTTGTGAAGCAATCCCTTAATTTTACCTTAAAAGTAGATTTAAGGTAAGAATGTGAAACCCCTTAATCTTAAACATACAGAATTTATTCAGGAGGTTCTATTATTTAAGTTGTTTTCCCTTTAATCTTGTGGACTTTTATTTAATTTTTACTTAAAATTTCCTGGAAAATAAGGTCAAAATTAAGGTCATTTTAAGGGGTAAAATGAAGGGGTTTGGTTTTGTAGTGATATTTAACCAAAGAGAAGAAGCAGTTGTGCATATGTAAAGCCCATCAGAAGTAGAATAGAGGAAAAGTATGCAACAGCAGCAGAATTTTTATTAGGCTGTACAGGACTGTCAGGGTGAGAGGAGGAGAAAAATCTGCCCTCAATAGCACAGATGGCAGAGGCTTTCCTCACGCCGCCGGTTTGGCCGATAACTCACTGCTGACAAAATCCCGGATGAGTTATACCTCTGTCAAACCCGGCAGGAACATAAAACAACTATATATTTCATTATCAATTTCATGCTTGGGTTAGTCATACTTTTTTCCGCTTCTCCTTGTCCAGGTCTGAGGTGTCCTCTTGAAAAAAAGGACAGAATTTTTGTTTGTTTGCGTGTAAAACCGTACCTTTGACCACCAACGTTCCTGAGCTGCTGGCCACGCCGAAAGGGTTGCGGGCCACACAAGTGTACTTTCCAGCATCTGATTCGCTCACATTGGTGATCCGGAGGGTGCCGTCTTCCATGACAGTCCATCTGTAGAAGGAAATGGGGACAAAACAAATGTCATCCTTCTTCATGAGGAAAAAAAAAATCAGTTTCAGTAATAAGAAGCAAAACAGCCCTCATTCATAACCTTCTCCGAAGATCACAGGAGTGCAGCCGCTTCTGCAGGCCCTAGTGGCCACAAAGGAAACTACCATAGATGCTTATACATATTTTAATCATATAAGCCAAATTTAATGCTGGGCAACAATTAAAATTTGTAATTGCGATTAATCACAGAAAATTGTGATAGTTATACCCAAAATTCCGTAATGAATTCAAAAGTTGTGTATCGCACACTTTTATTTTTAAAGTACAGCTATATGAACAAAATGAACAAAAAAAATGAACATTTCATTTGCAACAATAAAGCTTTTCAACAGCAGTGTTCCCTTTAACACAATTACATTTAAAATATTTATGTAAATCTCAATTTAAACATTAATGTATTCAAATCAAATATAAAAGCAAAGCTATTTGCTACTGCAGGACATTGATGTTTTATGTAGTTTATTATAGAAAAACAAGATCCCCTCAGAGTCCAGAGCCCCGATCAGAACATTATAACAGGCTCCTTCTGAACAACAGCAAGTTCACATTTATAAATCTGTTTTCATTTTTTTCTGAATGTGTACCATCAGAAACAACTTTCAAAATAATTGTAACAAAAAACGTGTTTATGCACAATAAAATAATTGTTGGGCTTAAGTAAGTATTGTGTTAACACAATGATTACTAACTGATTACTAATAATATTTTTTCTCTGTAACTCTTATTAGATGAACTAGGACACTGCCGGCTCTGTGTGTTAAACTCTGTGACTCTGCGTAGAGCTGCTAGCAAGCAATGAGGTTGAAGAGAATTTGTGTCAGGATAAAATGGACAGCCGCACCTTTCTTCATATTAAAAAAAAAGGCTGCCACAACCAAAAACCCAGATCACTTCTGGTTTAGTAAATTCTAAACAATTCCTTTGTTGTTTACTATAAAAGCAGTGCATGGATTTCACCTCAGGCATCAATTCTTCACAAATCCTTTACAGAGGTTTATAACTTCCCAAAGGGGGCTTAGAAACCGAGGATTGAACTGTACACAGTTACACCCCCTGATTAAAAGACTATTTCATTTATTAGATTTTTTCTGTCAAATAGGTTTATTGTCATTTCAGCCACACAGTGAAACCAAACAACATTCCTCAAGAACAACAACGTTCCTTCAGGACCAAAACAAAATCACAACAAGTCTTCATAACTGCAGGCAGGACCAGACTACGCAGAGTGCAAAGAGAGCTAGATAAACATAAGAGCATGAAAAAGATAAGAGCAGCAAAGCAACATTACAGGACAGCAGCACAGTAGACAGGAGTAGCTACTGTTTCAGTTTTGAATGTTAGAAGAACATTCTTAGCAGAGAGAAATGATTCCCAATCCTTGACTCTATCCCTTTCCTGCATATTTTAGTCTCTGCTCTAACACATCTGATCTAACAGATACTCTAATTAACAAGTCCTTCCCAAGCTGAGGCAGGTGTGCTGGATCAAGGGGAACGCTCCAACACTGAATCTGAAATGAAATGATGCCTATGAGATTAAAGTTTGTGTTGTCTGCTGCAAAGGTGTTCTCATTCATATCGAATGAAACATCTAGGAATCTATGAGTGGAGTTTTTGCAAGCTGAATGAGTGCAGAACACGACGCTCCAGCCCTAAAGGACCAGTCTGCCCCCTCCTGGATTCAAATTCAATCATCAGAGCACTGCAAGAGGAGCTGGGCCGAGTGTACGGGCAGAGTTAGAAAGGCTCAACATGTGCACAAGCACATACAGGGACCCTCTGATGTTGGATTTGAAGACCTTCCTTTAATGATGCAAGGCTTCTGAAACTACATGCCTTATTACAGACGTACTCTGATCACTAATGACAAGCTTAAACCAGCTTAACTCCATTTATCTCTAGAGTGAGAAATTCCTGTCCATCTACTCAGCCTTGTTTTATTTTGTGAGTTTTTTACTTCTTATAAAAGGTGCATATGGACAATGTACAATGGAGACACAGTCAATTGTCCCAGGTATTGAGTACAGAGCTCCTCCCCTGATGACGGACAGATGAACATTATCAAGTGAGGAGTCAGGAGTAAAGTTCAGTCAAATTTTGTACTGGTTTCCTTTGTTTCTTTTATTTGAATACAGCTCCATCTCTGGGTCCCTGGGTGTGTGTTTAGGTTTCCCACCCAGTGAGCACTGGCATTAAGGGGAGCGTCAGAGATTAAATATCTTCATGAATAGGGCGATCAGAGGTCATGATAAGGCTAGGAAAGTGCAAGCTATAGCAGGGCCCACACACTCTTCTCTTATGCTTCACCAGGCATGTGAGCTGTTGACATACCACCAGTTCCAAAATCCATCCATCCATTCTCTACAGCACTTATCCTAAACAGGATGAAAGGAGGGATGTATATCTGTTTTTTATTGCAAAAATACAATTCAATTATTAAGGAAAACCATACCTCTTTTCTTCTTCTAGTTCACCTTAACATATCAAGCCAGGGGCAGTTCTGAGTTCAGGAAGGGCTCGAGCACGGGGTGCCCATCTAAGATGCCAGAGGTCTACCATCCAGACTGTAACTCTCTGAAGGCATTAACAGGGTCAGGTGTGTGAGATTACTGTTGAAACCGAACTCTGCAGGATCTCCAGGAGCTGGACATGCCTGGACTAGAGGACAATCAACACACACTGATGGGCTTCAGCTTCTAACTGTATGCCAGCGGGGTGGAGAGTGGGTCTAATAAAGAAGCCACAGGGTTATTGTGTCTGTACTGCAGAGGAACATCAGAGCGGGAGAAGAACAGACCAGACATTTTGACTGTAATACTAAACAGACCCGTCTGCAACAACAGCAGAGATGGGGACTCAAGTCTGAAACTCGGACTTGAGTCGCACTTAAGTCGCACAAAGAAAGACTTGTGACTTGACTTTAGACTTTAGATTTCCCTCAATGACTCGAGACTTGACTCGGACTCGGGTGCTGTGACTCGTTAGTCAAAACTCGTAAGCCATGTTCATTTCATGGAATTATTTATTTATATCTCGCACTCTTTCCAACGACCTGAAAACCGCCCACCTCGCCCCGGTGAACGGTTTTCAGCTAATAACAGTTTTCGAGGGATCGTTGGAAAGGGGTGGCCGAGCCCCATCTAACTGGGGGGTTTCACATTTAGAGTGAGAGACATATTTTTCATATTTAACATTTAGATTTAAGATCATTTAAGGCAAATCCTCCATGTTGGTGAGGGCAGATCACAGCA